>JAULKM010005573.1:0-31474 GCA_032355605.1 Rubia tinctorum | reverse complement strand
AATCAATTGATGCTCAGATTTGTTGGACATTTTTTCTACTCTGGTGTGGAGTCATTTGACACTAATATTAAGGAGCAGAAGGTAACTGTCGAGGAAGCCTATGGTTATTTGGGCAGAAGAAGTAGCGCCCTCCACAACAGAAGCCGTTGTTGGAAGCTGAAACTGAATCAAAGCCGACACTGGTTGCTGCTACTATCGATTCAAAGCCGGCATTGCTCCTAAGCAATGTATTCACACGTACATACTATAAAGCTTGTGGTGTTGATCTTTGTTATACCTTAAGGAGCTGATAGTTGTGTCTGGAGTTGGGAGTATCAATGAAAGACCAACGGCTTCTGGAATAGTACATATCATGTAAAAGTGTTTCTTTATTTAGTATCATTCTTCAGTTTCGCAATTATGGTATAATGGTAAGATTCCATTCTCGCTTTACTAACTTGAATGTTGTAGCTATTTTATGATTAATCTAATCATATTTAGGTAAATTTATTGTGGTTATCTGTAGTAGATTTGTGGGTTAGACAATGTCTTTTAAATTTAGTTAACATATCTAGTAATTCATATATTTATTCTTTTTTTTGAAGTGGTGGAATTTTATAAAATTATCTATTATCAATTTAATATGAAACGCATAGTTTGCATTATAACTTATCCTCATTTTTAATTAACAGTACCGCGCAACGCGCGATGTAATCCCGCTAGTCCCTTGAAATGGTCTATTCCTTGCGACAAAAAAATTTGGAAACTTTTGCTATACTTGTGTTTAAAAATAACATAAACGTGTTCATTTGGGGGTAATAACTAAACAGGAAAAATGCTCCGACGATCAAGTCAATCTTTCTCTTATAGAGTTAGAGTTTTTTAGTCTAGCTTTGACTTACTTGAGTCAGTGCTGCTCTCCTTGCATTTATAGCCTCTTTGATGTTGTGGTTCCACATTACTTGGGTTTAATATCATGGGTCGTGTCATGATCACTATCTTTTCGGTTCGTGTCTACGTGCCGCCTTTCTCGATTTATAGTTGAACCCACGATTGCCCTGTTCTTTCTTTATTGGCTTGCTTTTAACCTGGACTTCTGGGCTGAATGGTCTTGGTTGTTCATGATTCAATACTGGGTTGGATTTTAGAAGTCAGCGGTTTCTAGTTGGACTTGGTATACACCATAAACCCCCCCAGCCATAAAGTCTATAAAACACGAAGCTGTGATTCTAGTTGAAAAGTGTTCACGAACTTGTTTATAGTTTATTTCTTCAACTACAATAATTAGTTCGGTTTAGAAACAACTTAAATTACTTTCGCGAAGTGTTGTGTGCTTCTTGGTCTTGTTTCTTACTCAATTGGGTTGTCCATCCTTTGAAACTTGAGTTCAAAATTTGAAAATGCTATGATTGCGGAAGGCTAGTAGCTGTTGTGATCCTATAGCTGAGGTTTTCTCCTTTTTTTGCTAGCAATATTTTTGGAATTTCTTCCGATGCCGTTACGCTTTCCTCCATTTATAATCATTTCAATTTCCATGATTTAACCCTGTCACTATTCAGTGTACAATACTCTCTCCACTTATCCACCGTCGTCTTCTCAAGTTCCTAAAAAGTTAACTCCCTTTTTTGTGAGACCGCCATTATTGTGCTTGTTTCCTTTTATTTTATTCGGCATTATGTTCAGATTCTTCATATTTTTCACTTCTTCTTTATAGCTCCCGTCTCCCATCGTACTCCATTAACATCGTAAGTTCCTCTATTCTCGAGTTGCTTTTCCTTTCAAAGAGGGGTTTTTGTAGTTTTGAATTAATGGTGTTTCTTCCTTCCAGTAATTCCTTTTTCTGCCCTTGGCTAAAGGTCGTTCAGTTTTTTTCCAGTGTACTATTTGTGTTTTCTGCTTCATATATTACCGGAATTTTTCTTCTCTTTTTTTTCCTTTGTATTATGTGACCGTAATTGATATAGCCTTTGTCTGGAATTTAGGACATTTTATCGGCTTCATGTTTACCGCTAATATTTCTGAATCTTCCCTTAAAGATGTTCTCATTGACCATGTCGATTCCGGGGAGGATTCTGACCAAATCACTGCTTCTTCTGCCTTCAGCGGTATTCTTTCTAAATATTACTTGGAAAATCTAAAGGATAGTTTTCTTTTTTTTTCTCCGTATGAGCTTAAGACTCCTAAACCCTTGGAAAGTGTTTGCAACCCTCCTTCTAGTTTAATTTCATGCTAATTAGGTTATCTCAAGTTCGGTCTTATATTTCCGGAGTAATTGTTACTTACCTTTTTCTAGTGTTTCTTCTCTCTATAGTTTATTGTTGATGTGATCATGGTCCAATAATCAAGCTCCCACCATTGGATCGTGGTCCTTTTAGGGGGCATCGTGGTTAGTGGTATGTTTCAATATTTCCGCCATGGGCCAGTTCGCGACGTCGTTGTGCTTAAGCCATCATGAGCTGGATGAACTGTCGTAGTATAGAAAAGTGGTCACTTTGAATGCTTAGCCTTAGCTAAGTTAGACTAGGCAGGTGATGTACCACATTTACTACCTGTTTTTAGAGAGGTACCAATGGTTCCTCACTTATTTGAACCCAGGTTTAAGGATTGTCGGTGTATCCTTGAGGCATGCTTCCCGAATCGTAGCTTTGGCATGAAACTCTTACCTTTCTTGGGACTATCAAAACTCAAAAAGAAAATTTTGGTCCCCCTATTTAGTGCCACTGATGTGGTTCACCCCTATAGAATAATGACATTACCCAGGATCAATTCATAGCAAGTCTATGCTTCTCCACAAACATGCAATTATCCTCGGGTTTGTCCCGAGGAGAAAGCTCTGATGCTTAAGTCAGTATATTATCACAATGTATATCTTTACTTAGTAGTTTCTATTTACCTTCTGTGGCGCTTATTCCCTTTATGTATGATTCTTTCATGGCTTGATCGTGTGTCATACCATCGTGTTTTTGTATCTCAGTTGTGTGATCATGGCCTTATCATCGTGCCCTTATCTTTGGTTTGTGTTTCCTTCTTGGTCGCGACACGTCCAGGTATGGGGCATCGTGGCCTCCTTGGCGGACAATACTTTCTGCTATATTTTCGATATACCAGTTAGTAGTGTCATTTTGCTTGAGGATGCTTCACTAAGCGATACAAATTGCGTATGACTATTAACGAAGTAATAGCTTCGTGTTTTCTTGACCTTGTTATTTCATTTTAGTTTGTTGGTTTGGTTGGACTGGGTAGGTTGTGTGGGCTGCATGTCCGTATGGTTTTAACAGATGGGCGGACCGGGCCGGTTATATATACCACTTATTTTAAAACTTCCTTTCTTATGTTTCTTCTGTTTGAGGTTAGATATGATCTTATTATAAAACGGTCTTACATGAAACGCACTCAACACCGAATACTCCCTTTGTCCCTCTATATGTGTCTTCTCTATTCCTCAATAAAGTTGATGCAATTTATATTGAAAACATCCATAAATATACAAATGTGAAAATTATAGTATGATATATTTCTAGATTCATCGTAACTTATAGTTTTAGAATATCTAATATTTATAATTTATTATTATACATAATTCAAGATATTAAATTTATAAATTTATAAAATCATCAATAAATAGTGAAAAAAGGAAGAAGTGAGACAGTTATAGAATGGCGGAGGGAGTAGTTTAAATGTAAAATTAAAAGGCAATCTATGAACAATAAAAAGAATAGCCGCTTCAATGTTAATGGAGACTTGTTCGGTTAATTATTTTGGAATATTTCTATCCATCTACATTACTTAATTGGTCGGCAGAACATAATCCTATAGCATTCTGAAACGACATCTCAGTTTTTCTAGTAAGAAAAAGTCAATGAAAAGAGGGGAAGAACGGGTGTCGGGATTGAATGAAATGAAATGGTGCAAGGACAATTTCATGCCTCGTGCACGAGTCATCTAACTCATGTTCCAAGTATATAGAAGCCCCACAAAGTCACTCAACTCATAAATCTTATCCCTTGAAATGGCCCATTCCTTGCGACAAGAAAGTTTGGAAACTTTTGCTATACTTGTGTTTAAAAATAACATAAACGTGTTCATTTGGAGGTACTGACTAAACAGGGAAAGTGATCCGACGATCAAGTCAGTCTTTCTCTGCTGGAATTAGAGTTTTTTAGTCTAACTTTTACTTACTTGAGTCAGTGCTGCTCTCCTTGTATTTATAGCCTCTTCGAGGTTGTGGTTCCACATTGCTCGGGTTTGAGATCTTGGGTCGTGTCATGATCACTATTTTTTCAGTTTGTGTCTACGTGCTGCCTTTCTCGGTTTATAGTTGAACCCAGGATCGCCCTGTTCCTTTTTTATTGGTTTCGTGAATCAAGATTGACTTGGACTTTAGAATTCAGCGGTTTCTAGCTGGGCTAGGTATACACTATAAAGCCCCCAACCATGAAATCTATAAAACACGAATTTTTATCGGGATTGAATGGAATGAAATGGTGTAAATAAGGACACTTTCATGACTCGTTCTAACTCATTTTCCAAGTATACAGAAGCCACACAAAGTCACTCGACTCATAAATCTTATATTCCTTGCCACAAGAATGTTTGGAAACTTTTGCTATACTTTTGTTTTAAAATAACATAAACGTGTTCATTTGGAGGTACTGACTAAATTCCAAAACGTCCTATGTATTTTTTTTTTACACCGACGTCCCATGAGGGAATTATTATCTGCTCCCTAACTTTGTGAAAGACCTGATCAAAATTAAAGAGCCGAAGCATGTACTATACAATTACTTGACTACTGAATTGCAAATCTAGGTTAACTTTTTATAATAGGCTTTGGCCGAAAAAGCATATATGTGTGTTAGAGAGCACTTCATTATTTTGAAATATACTTCATACATAGGAGTTGGGAAAAGACAAAGTTTGTATTAAATCGTCTCATAGCGAGATCAATGATTAATATGCAATATAATGAAGTTTAATTAGAGTTGAAACTCCAAATATAATTAGAGAAAGTTCGAGAGAGTAAGGAGGAGTTTGAGTGTAAATACACTACTGCATGGACCCCCCCCCCCCATGGTACCGGTAATCTAGTGCATAGGCACTGGTAATTCGAACCCCTGGACTACTGAGGCCTAAGTATGAGGGTGCTGAAGCATAGTTACAAAGACACCTGTAACCAAAACCGGTGCTGGATATAAAAACCCATCACCGGTTCTCATACCGGTGCCAAATTTACTTTAGTGGTGGTTGTCCTCTATATCCAGCCCGGGTAAAATGCTACCGCTGCTTGAATGACCTATCCCCTACCAGTGCTATAAAAGATACCGGTGCTGATAAAGGCCAGCACCGGTTGGCTGTTGCCAGTGTTGATTGTAAAAATGAAGTCCGGTGGTATTATTTTTTGAGCACCATTTCCATCAGGCACCAGTTTAAAAAGAACTGCCGGTGCTTCTAATTAGAAGGATGCAAATTTTCTAGCACCGGTACTAAAAGTTTTAGGGGGGTCTATTTTTCCAACGGTTCATAATTGGAAAATTGGTGCTAGTTTTGTTTCGCATTTTCAATGCCCTATTTATATTTTTCTTGGCCCATCCCGGATAGAAACCCGGGCAAATATCACAGAAGAAACTCATAACAAACAAAAAGACAGAATCTAATATTGTTTTAAAGGAAACAATATAAATTCTAAGCAAGAAGAAATAAATTAATTAAAAACTAAAAAAGTCTAAAAACTTAATCCATCCACAAGATTTTTTTTGAAAACAAGTAAATTTATATGAATATATCAATATAAACCTACCTACTTGACATAAGTGCCAATATAACCCTCAGATAATTTTTAGTGTAAAAATAACCCTAACTAGTTAATGTAAGTGTCAATATAACCCTCAGACCCCATTTTTCGGCGTTGACTTCCATTTTCCGGCATTGACTGTATGTAAAATTTCCAAAATACCCTTAGTGTTAAAATATGAATTTGAGTTTGCCGGACCACCGTCGGCCGCCGCCGGACCACTGTCGACCTCCGCCGGACCGCCGCCAGACCATTGATAGGGTTATATCAGAACATCTTAAAACTTATTGGGTTATATCAGCACATTCTTAAAACTTATAGGATTATATTAGCACATTCGTAAATGGGTAAAATTGACTTTTCCATCGAAAATGTTATATTGGCATTTACATCAACTAGGTAGGGTTATATCTGCACTTTCAATTATCAAAATGTTATTTTGACACTTATGTCAATTAGGTAGGGTTATAAAAACACTTTTCTCTACTTTTATTTTTATACATTTTTTAAAGGAACAAAATTTTCAAAGCTTTTGAACGCGGGAATGAGTGAAAAATGCGCCTAAAAAGATAAGAAGTAAAAATATTTTACAACAGATAATTTGATAGTAAAAATCTGTTACAAAAAATAAGGGTGAGAAAAACCTTTTACAATGGTTTTATTATCATTTACAACAACATACTTTTTACTTCTTGTAAATAGGTTGGGTGTATTACTACCATATCTCAGGTTTTCCTGTAAAATCATATTAATAACAACCACCTTTTCACACTTTTGTAAATTTTGGTTGTAAAAGGGGGTAATTCTAGTAGTGTGTATATAGCAACTTCACAGCTCAAACATATGTAATCTTATTGAATTTTCTCTTCAGGGCCTGGGGAGCCTAATAAATACCCCCTCACTACAGTGAGTTTTTATTTTTTTTAAAGGGAGAAAGTAGGGCACTATTCACATGGTAGCCTCGTGCAAGTCCCTTTTGCATGAGGGGTGCTTCATGCCAACCCATGTTTGCACAAGAGTAGCCTCGTGTCAGGCACCCTCAGCAGGAGGCTAGCCACATGCCAGACCTCGTCTGTTTGGAAATTTTGGGTCAAAATTGCAGATTTGCAAAATTTTGAATTTTAACCCAAAATAAGAAATTTTTGGCTCATTAATTCAGCAAAACCTTTGTTAACTTCAAATGTGGTACTTTTGTCCCTTCATTCTCTAATTCCAAAAATGTCATCTTTATCTCATTTGGACCTCCTTTCTAAATCACCTTCTTTGCTGAAAATAATGATCCACAATACATTCCCTCACATATAGGAATCACTTATCCCATTGAAATATCTCAAAAACACTCACTCACACTCCCTCTTGGTGAAACTCGAAAATTAGAGCTTTTTTTCTCAAAAATCAACATTCTCTCTTGGTGCTTCTTCTTGTGTGGATTCTTCATCTCTTGGCTTCAAATTTTGGGTAATCCTTTGAGCTTCATGTTTACTTGCTTTATTTTAGCATGATGATGATGTGATGAGGGAGCTTGAAACTCTAATAAAAAAATATGTGTTGAAATGTTTTGAGGAATGTTTTGAGCTATGTGAATGGCATTGTATTGAACTAAGTGTGGGGGGGAGCATTGTACTTATTCTTTGATGATATGATCTTCATTTTCCATGGTTGTTTAGAAGGAATGATTCTTGATTGCATGATTTTCTTGATGAGATATAATGATTTGTCATGAGTTTGTTGTTTAGGGAGAATGTTTCTTGAATGAATAGCCTTTATGTTGAGATAACATGATTGGGAATGTTTTGGCTATTTAGAAAGAAGTGTTCTTCTTGAATGATACCTGATACATGCCTTTGAATATTATTTCTTTACCACTTTATTCTTGTTATGATAGGATGGCTCCAAAAAGGAATAAGTCTGAAAAAGGAACAACTTCCCAGGGTGACAAAGGGAAGAAATCGGCCAAGGTTGGGAGACAAGAGTCGGCTACTTCCCTTCCTCCTTACCTTGCTTGTGTTTTTGATGAGTTCATGGGGTTGACCACCATTTCCGGGAGTGCGGTCCGGAGGTGGAAGGACTTGAGATGCCCGAAGCAAACCATATTGTCCATGGGGGTATTCTGTCACAGGGAGATTTCACTGTGTCCCAGTTTGGATGTCCAAGTTCTTTGGGCGATGACTTTGGATGAGAATTTCTTCCCCAAATGGTGGAGGTTATCGTGGAGGAATGCATTTCCATAGGAAACAAGAAAGGTGGCAAGATATCTATGGGTAGCATGGTCAGACTTGTATTCTAACACTTGGCCCATCCGGCTCCTTATCCATTTGCCTTGGCAAATTTGGGTCATTTGGGGTCACGGTACACAATATAGAAGCTGGAAAATGCGTCTATAGTAGCTACCACGACCTTGGAAGATCACTTTTTATGGTTGTATGGTGGTTTCCACGGTGTGCAATTTTATGATACTTCCAGAGCCAGAGCGGACAGTTATCGACCAGGATATGGTGTTGGAGGACCTCTTCCTAGCTCCTGATCCAAGGTTTGAGAATGATTTCTATAGAATACTATCAAACCCGGATATAGACATCGAGGAGGACGACGATGAGACTACATTTAGGGCACTGTCTAGCCGCACTCAGCTACCCGCGGATATCCTCGACCAATTCCGCATATTTGGAGAACATCTTGCGAGTTCTACCTGCCTTATGCAGGACATTGGTCATGCGATGGAAGGAATTAGCACACAGTTGGAATAATTTTGGAGTAGGCTAAGCTCTATGGAGGACACCATGCATGTTTCAGGGTCTAGGTTTAAGTTCATCGAGCAAAAAATGAAGGAAGAGTTCACCATTGTGGATAAGAGAGGGATGTCCAAGAAGAAACCATTAAGCAATTGATTGAGAGATTCCACATCTCAAGGCTCGATGGTTTTCATGATGTCATTCCTATTGAGAGGCAAGAAATGCGACAAGACGATAGAAGAATGAGGCGTGAGACACGACACTTAAGGAGGGACCCTTCGGGGTCACATGAGTGATTTCCACCATTTTTCTCTTTCCCATTCATGGTTTTTATTGTTTCATTGCATTGGGAACAATGCAAGGTTTAAGTGTGGGGGAGGGAGTAGTGAAACAATTAGGTGTTTTCATCTCGGGATTCCTTTGTGTTTTTGGTGTTATTTTGTCTGGTTTTTTTGTGTGTTATCTGTGGTTTTGGGAAGTTTGGTAGAGTTTTTGGTGGTGCGATTTTTAGGGTGCTATCACTTTGTTTTTGTTGGGGAATGTTTTTGGGATGAATCTTTTTGATGGTGTAATTTATTTTTATTTTTTCATACTGGCAAAGGGTTCGGTTTCTCATTATGACTCTAGGGTTGAAAAAATAATGGTCCCTACCCTACAACACTAGTTGCTACAAATTATCATGCCTTGTCTATCAGGGTACAATCTTCCAGGTGAAACTAGGCATAAACTCGTGTGGATTTGGTGCACATAACCAATGTGCATACACTCACACATTCGAGGACTCACAATCCCGCATATCCTAACCGGACACTCCCAAGAGGCAAACAAGCCTAACACTATACATGAAACATATAAGTATTGTGTATCATAGAATATCTAACATACATTTAATAGGAATGTAAGATTAAATCAAACATGATATCCATAAACATAAAAGGATAAGTAGACCTAAAATCTCACAAAATTTCTACCAAATCATGAATAAAAATTAGATCCCCAAGTAAATTAACTACTCTCTAAGCATTGAACCCAATATAATTATTGGGTTCAATGCCCTTGGGAAAAACTACGAAATACTAAATGAAGAGAGGAGGGTTATTCCCTTTCTCTCTTTACCTACTCTTAGAAAACTAGGAGAATAGAATTACAACTAATGCTCACTCTCATTCTAACTCATAAACCCTTGTAGACTAAGGCTCCTTATATAATAGGTAGGAAATGGGACTTAAAGAGGCCCAAAACTAGAAAAATCCTAGGTTGTTGTGTTGGCAAAGGTCGTGCAATAGTACACAACCTGCGTGACATGGCCCATACAATAGCACACGAGCCATCGACTGGGGGTCGCTCGGTTAACTGAGCGTCGCGGTCGTGCAAATCCTTCCGGGTCGCTGGCTGGAAGGGTTTTTTGGTCATCTGAGCAGTGCGGCCCGTGGTGATCCTTACGGGTAGTGGACTAGAGTGGAATTCTTCGTCTTTAGATGGCATGGCCGTGAAGAACTTTGTGGGGGCATAGAGTGGTCTTTGATTATTGACCTTCGAGGTGCATGGGCCGTGCAAAAGGACACGGCCCACGCCAATACTTAGTTGTACAGTCCTCTTGGCTGGCACAGGTCGCACTGCCACTTTGTCTGGCAGGGGCCGTGCAGAAATACATGGCCATGCCATTCTTCTAACTCTTTTGGGCTTCAACTCCTTCTCTTTGGCGCATTTCATCTACTACCACGATTAAACTCTTGGCCTACCATCCTTGCGAATGGCCTTCAAATATCTTCCACCATTCTTGCAAATGGCCATCATTAACCAACTCCAAAGTGCTTACGAGCAATCTAATATGAAGCTTACGAAATAGGATTTAGATTCTCATAATGATATAGCATGCATTAGGTCTATATCTTCAAAATGAAGGATTTATACAAGAAACCCAACAAAGCCTATTTAAACCCCTTGTGATGTAAACCCAACTAAACCTAGCAATCAACCATACAAAAGCTACTAATAAATGTGCTAAATATATTAGGAAATGCATGATTATAGGTGCACATCAATCTCATCATCTAGGCACTCATCGTCATTGATCATGCAAAACTCATCACATTGAACAAATTCATTGTGTAAGGTTATACCATTTATGCAAGAAAAAAAGTATATGGTTCATGCTTAGACTTATAAATTTCAAAACCAACCTTGTCAACGTCATCCTCTAGGGTTAGAATTCCCAAATAGACATCTATTTTAGTCCTTGATGTTTTCGGGAATGGTTGCTCCAACAAAATTGGTGGTGCATCTCCATTGTGCACTACATCAAGGACATAGAAGTCTTTCGAGAACACTAGATTACCCACCCTAACCACAACATCCCTAACTATGCCCTAGGGCTTGCTTAAGAATGGTCAGCTAGTTGGACAATCACCCTAGTGTCCCTAATTTCACCTATGTCAAGATTCTCATATAGGCTAAAAGGGATAACATTTATAGAGGCCCATAAGTCAATCAAAGAATTTTTAACCAACTTATCACCTAGGGAAATAGGGATTGAATAATATCAGGGTTATCGCACTTTTTAGCAATATTCTCATATAGGTTAAAAGGGATAACATTAATAGAGGCCCATAAGTCAATCATAGAATTTTTAACCAACTTACTACCTAGAGAAATAGGGATTGAAAAATACCAGGGGTCATTACACGTTTTTAACAATATTCTTCTAAGCTAAAGTGGCTAATCCCCCTTTTTCAATTGCCCTACTTTTCTAATATGCATATTCCTTCTCCTAGTGCAAGCATTTTTCAAGAATTTAGCATACGGCGGAATTTATTCAATGACAACTAAAATTGGAATGCTAACCTCAACATTTTTAAAGACTTGGTTGATTTGAGCTTCATTGGATGCCACCTTTGGCCTTCCCCTTAGAGAACTAGGGAACAACAGCGTAGGGTTGATCCTTGCCTCGGTGGTAGGGAGCTCTTTTGAGGGCTCCTCCTAAACTACTATCCCTTCTTCTTCAAAATTGGTCTTGTTTCTTTCCACAAATTTGTCATCTTCTTGCATAACCTCTTTCTAGGCTTCGCGTGCCTCCTTCCCTCTTCTTAATTTCAAAAGACTCACATTGCGTAGGTTCACCTTGGTTTGGGATGGTAGCTTTTATGAGTCTCTAGCTTCAAGTCGGCTTACAAAGTGGCAAGTTGACCAACTTGCACTTCAAGGTTTTTAATAATTGAAAAGGCTCTTATGCCTAGCTCCACAATCTCTCATCTCGTTTGCTCTGCGAGCACATCATTCTTATTCGCCAATTGTGCAATTGTCTCTAGAATATCCTCCCGGTCCAACTTATAAAATAAAGAAGTGGTGTTGGAAGGCCCTTCTCCCCTAGGGTAAGGTTGAGGTGGTCCTCCTAGATTGTACCCTAGGTTGTCATCTCGCCAACAGAAGTTCGGATGGTCATGATATCGGGGGGTTGAACAAGTTTGCATAGGGGTCTTAATAATCTCCACCTTGGACCTTGGTTTCCTTGGAAACCTTGCTGCCTCCGTCTAGCAAACTGCCTATTCCCACCATTGAAGTCAAGGCTTTCACCTCCTCAAAATTATCTACCACTTGTGGACAGATGTTGGTCGGGTGATCAATATTGCAAATTCTACAAATCTTCACTTGTTGCATTCTCTCTTTCATAAATTCTATCATCGTGGAAGCAATCAATTGGACTTGCTCTTCAATCTTGGGAGAAGGACCGGGCTCTTCTAAGACTTTCACATGTAAACGAGTCCTGAACTTCCTTGTTCCATTAGCTATCTCCTCAAACAAGGCCATAGAATCTTTGGGGATTTTTTCCATTGAACCATTGCATGTTCCATTCACCATGCACATGTCTTCATTGCATAAACCCTCAAAGAAGTAGTACACAAGGCCACCTTCCTTGAATGGATGATAAGGGCAACTAGCCAATAGATGCTTGAACCTCTCCTAGTACTCATACAAGGAATCATTCTAAAGTTGCGAGATATTGGACAGTTGCTTCTGCAAACCCACAGACTTTGAAGCCAGGAAGTATTTCTTGAGAAATCTCTACGTCATATACATCCATGAAGTGATGCAGGCTGGTGGGAGGTAGTAGAGTCAATCCTTAGCACTGCCTCTCAACGAAAAAGAAAATGACCTCAAATTATAGTCTTCTTCCAACACCCCTGGTGGTTTCATTTTGGTGCAAACCAATTGAAACCCCGGTAGGTGTTTGTTAGGATCATCTCCAACCATCCTGTGGAAATTGGGAAAGAATTAGATCATGTCACTCTTAACCTCACAAGTGACATTCGGGGGGCAAAAGCGTGAAGACTATGTAAAGGTGTTGATTCTCCAAATTTGGAGTCATCAACTCCTTAAGTGTTCTATTGTTTTCCGTCACCTCAACACCTCTTTCTTCTACAAAAATGGTTGGCCCCTGTGGAACCTCTCTTATAGTTCTCCTTCTCTTCCATTTTCGACCACCTGCGTTTTCTGTAGATAGTGCAGAGCTCCTAAGTTCATGGCATGGGTATGTGCCATAAACAAGAAGCAAGACACTACCAGTCCAACAGAGAACATTAGTAAACCAAAATTAGGAGTAACAGGCAAAATTATAAAGAAGCTTAACACAATAACCAACTAAAGCTACGAAAGAAAAATAATAACTACTACTACCAACTAGTTAAGAAAATTAATAATCAAAATTTTAAACACGCATCACTGGCAGTGACACAGAAATTTGATCCACACTTCGTGATGTAGTTAACATGTGGGAGAATTAACCCACAGAGTGCTAGTAGACAAAAGATAGAATTTATAATGTTTTTCCCATACTCACTACCAACTACTATAGAGTATCTAGTGGCAAGTCCGGGGTCATCCACAAAGATGCTACAATTCAAAAGTTAACTATACAAGACTCACAATTGGGCATTACTCCAATTGCGTGTCGAAAATAGCTAGTGTCACAAACATTGTTTTAGGGAGGAGGAGGGGTTATCTAACAAACTACTAATCATGCAAAGCGGGAGAAAAAACTATATTAAGCTAAGCCTGGGGATATTTGCGTAACATGACGGTAGACGACTTTGATCCTACAATTTATTGCACACAAGACATAAAAACATATATCAATGTCTATTTCACATAGTGGGGTTAACAGTCGACACTTCCCAATATCTTTTACACAAAGGTACTTACGCCCGTCCTATCAACGCCACCTCCATAATTAGTGAAAGTGTGTCATGTAGTTCAATCGAGTTGCACTCCTCTTTTCCCATAAAGAAATACATCTTGGGTACTCCACTATGAATGTTTCTCCCAAGGCCTATAGAGGCAAAGAAATCAGCATCTCATGATGACTCTAGGGTTGAAACGATAATGGTCGCTACACTACAACATTAGTTGCTACAAAATATCATGTCTCACCTATCAGGATATACTCTTCCGGTCAAATTAGGATCTTCTAATTGGAACGATGATCACGGTCCTATAAAAATGCACTCACGCAGTTTAGGACTCACGAACCCACAACATCCTAACTGAAAAAACCCAAGGGGACAGTCAGGACTAGCACAATTCATGTCACATACAACAATGGTGCATCAAAGAGTATAATTAACATGCATAATTTTAACAATGTAAAGAGAAAATTAAACATGACATTCATAAACATATAAGATAAGGAAACCCAAAATCTCACAAAATCATGAATAAAAATTAGATTACCAAGTCAATATACTACTCCCTAAGCATTGAACCCAATTTTACCATTGGATTTAATGCCCTTGGGCATAAAACTATGAAATACTAAATGAAGAGAGAAGGGTTATTCCCTTTCTCTCTCTACATACTTTTAGAAACTAGGAGAATAGAATTACAAAATAATTCTCTTTTTATACCCTATTAGACTAGTGCTCCTTAAATAGAAGGTAGGAAACAGGCCGTAAGGAGCCAAGTTGGCACAGGCCGTGTAATAGCATGCGACTCGTACCGCATGAACCAGGAAATAGTGCACAGGTCATGGATTGGGTAAGGTTCCTTCCAAGTGAGCAGTGCGGCCATGCAATTCTTTGTGGGCTGCCAACTGAGAGAGTGTTTTGGCTATCTGAGCGGCGTGGCCCCTACAATTTCTTGTTGGGCGTGAACTGGAGTTGAATTATTCATCTTTTGAATGCGCGGCCGCACAGATGTTCACGGGTCCTGGACTAGGTCTTCATTTCAAGGGTCACAGGCCATGCAATAGTACACGGCTCACTCCTGTACTTAGCCACACGGCCACCTTGCATGGCACGGGTTGTGCAATATGCCACGGGCAGTTCCAGCCTTCTAAGTTTTCCAGACTTGAACTCATTTCTTCTTCTTCGGTGCATCCCATCTACTAGCACAATTAAGAAGGTGGTCTTTGGTCTACTATCATCCCTACAAATGGCCTTCAATACCTTCTACCATTCTTGTGAATAGCCTTCACTAATTCTACTTTGAAGTGTTTACGAGCGATCTACAATGAAGCTCACAAAATATTATCTAGATTGTTATAAGGACATAGCATTCATTAGGTCTAACTAGTCTACAAAACTAGGGATTTAGACAAGAAAACCAACAAAGGTTATCTAAACCCCCTTGTGATGTAAAAACAACTAAACCAAGCAATCAACCATACAAAAGCTACTAGAAAATGTGCTAAATGCATTAGCCAATCACATGCTTCTAGAGTCACATCAGTGTTCCATGTCATGACCAACCGAATGGTTAATTTGTATCATGTTTGTGTTCTTGGACTTGGTGGTTTACAAAATTTATTCATTTTTAATAATCTCTAAACACAAATATAAATTTTGTACATATAAGAATATAAAATAAATTAAACTGACAGAACATCTTGTTAAAGTAGCAAAGGCTATTTTGAAAGAATTCATTTTTTATAAAAGTATTGTAAGTTAAAAACCAATATTCATAAACTCATCAGTTCCATCATTTTTTTTGAAAGCACAAAACCCATGTTTTTTTTGCCTCAATCAATCCCAGTGTAAGATACTCAAATTTACCCTAAGAATATAGAGAGCATGAAGACGGGTTGGCATAAGGTGGAGATGGTGAACAAAAAATCTTTTTCGTCACCTTATCCAATCGTAGCATTAGCCTATTCAAAAAGGCTGGTGAGCTCTACATTCTCACGAGAGAAGAAATTGCACTAGTGATGCCCTCTCCGAGAGGAAATGCATATTATTTTGGGAGTCGTGGCATTCCTAAGCTCATCGAACGTTATGAGGCTAAAAACCCAAATCAAATCAATCCAATATTCACCTTGGAGGCATACCAAATGTCTAATTTCCATACACTTATAATATAGTGTGAGGCACTGGATTTCAAAACCAAGGATGAGAAGAAAAGGTGCGAGGTATTTAAAGTTCAACTGTCAAATCGTAGTGGGTGGAAAGATCCTCTCTTTGGATGTTCAAATTGTGTGATAAATGTCTTCATACTTAGTATTTTCAAATATATGACCATAAACTAATGAGAAATCTAATTTGGAAGTAACAAATCAACCTAAGAACCAAAAGAGTTGGCTCTGTACCATATTTGTGCTAGGTTCGTGACGGATATGATACAAGGTCCATTTTCATACATGTACTCATTGTGTTTCATGTACGACAGTGCTATACAGTACATGAAAAATGAACTTTAATCAAAGTTGCTACTCAGACTCGGAAAAGATTTAGCTAATATTGAAGGATTCAGATGATATCATAGTCACTGGCCAAAATTAGCAATCTTTAATAGCCAGATTCACTCTAAAAACATAAACACTACAATGGAAACCACTTTTGTATATGCCTTAACTAACGGATCAGGTAGAATCCCAGTATGGGATTATATCTCTTCTCTGCTACCTAATACAAGACTTTTAATAGGCAACTTTAATGTCATCTCATCTACCTCTAAATACAGGGGTCCTTCTATCCCTAATTCTGATAGCATTACATATTTTCATAAGTACATAACAACTAACAACTTGTTTGATATTAACACGGTGGGAAGCTTTTCACTTGGACTAACAACAGGTTACATAAGCCCACTTTCAAAAGGCTTGATAGAGGATTGTGTTCTCAAACATGGATAGATTAATTTCCAACATCTTTCATACACATCCTAAACCAATTAACCTTTGATCATAGTCCTATGTTATTGTAAATAGGTAGTAAACTAGAATCATTCCCTAGGCCATTTAGATTTCTTGATGCCTAGTTTTAGAGAACTGAACTGAAGAACTTAATAACTCAAAACTGGAATTTACCAATTTCAGAAATTCCAGTGTTGCAGTTATTTTTAAAACTGAAAAGATTAAAAATAATGCTAAAGACTAGGAATAAAGAATAATTTGGCAACATTGATAGGAATGTTACAAATGCTGAAGATGAGGTCTGTAAAAAAAGAAATCAGTTTTCAATATTCAAGATCTCAAACTGATTATATTTCCCTTCAAAGAGACAAAGCATTTCTCCTTAAAAACTTAAGGAATAAGAAATCTGTTTGTCAACAAAAGAGCTGATTGAAATGGCCCAAAATGGAGATGGAAGTACTAAATATTTCCATCAATCAGTCCAACAGAAAAGATCAAGACTTCATATTACAAAAATCTAAACCGAAGCTGGTCAATGGACTTCTGAACCTCCAGTGATTGAAAATGAAGTCGTTAAACAATTCAAATCACTACTAAATAATGATCAGGATGTAACTTCTGTAACTACTTCAAGATTTTTCTCAGCAAAATTCCCAAATCAATCACATAAGAAGAAAATGCAACACTTATCAAAGTGGTTGATTTAGAGGAAATTGGGAATGCAGTTTTCAGTCTGAATACAAAAAGTTCTCTAGACCAGATGGATATTCACCAGAGTTTTTTTTATAGAAATGTGGGACACTATTAAAACTGACCTACTAAGAGCCTCTAATTAATTCCTAACTGGAGGTCAAATCCCTAGAGGTGTATCCAGCACCTGGATTACCTTGATTCCTAAAAACGCCACTACATCCACATTCAGTGACTTTAGACCAATTATTTTATCTAAATTTTGTCAATAAGATATTGTCTAAATTCATGGTTGAGAGAATTTGACCCCTCGTGTCTAAAATTATCTCACCCCAACAAACTGCCTCTATGGAAAACATGGAAATTGATGATAAGGTCATATACTTACAAGAATGTAAGATTCATTAATAGCAAGACCAAAAAGTCAAATTGTATACTTAAATTGGACCTTGCAAAAGTTTTTGACAAGGTTAGTTGGCTATTTCTCAAAAGTATACTTTTAAAATTTGGTTTTTGTGGAACTTTTATTAGGAACATTATCTCTAACATATCACGAGCATGGTTTTCTATTATTCTGAATGGAAAACCATCAGGTTTTTTCAAGCTTCAAGAGGTATAAAATAAGGTGACCCTATGTCACCTTTCCACTTTAACATTCTCTCTTAAGCATTCTCCAGAAGTCTAATCTACATTTTTCAAAATGGAAAATTAGACTACAACCAGGTTCCATCTACAGTAATTCACATTTCACATCTCAGCTATGCTGACGATGTCCATCATTTTTCTAAAAGCTACAGAACTGACCTTAATTATTTCAAAGCTTTCCTCAAAAAGTTCGAGCTAGCCACCGGTCAGAAAATTAATTACTCCTAGAGTATTTACTTTCTATTAAAGCATGCAGGCCCTGAAGTTCACACTCTGATTAAAAAAACACTTAGTATGTCCTAGGCTCATTTTCCTTTCAAGTATCTTAGAGTACCAATTTACACAGGCAAAGCAAAAAAAACCACTACTTCCAAACTCTCTTCGAGACCTTTGACTCTAAACTCCTAAACTGAAAGAATTAGTGGCTTTCAGTGGAAGGAAGGCTTAACCTCAGTAAAACCTATATGTTTTCTATTCCACATCATCTATGGGCTGTAATAAAACCCCCAAAATCAGTCACAAAAAATTGACACAAAAAGTCACAAGATTTTTTTGGGGAGAGCAGAATGTGAAACCCAAAAAAGCTTGGAAAACATGGGAAAACATCAGTTTTCCTGCTGAAGAGAACTCAGTGGGACTGCGAGATATTGACACCTACCTCATTTTCCATTAAATTTGGTGGAAACTTCAGTTAGGCTCAACCATGTGGTCTCAGCTCATTTGGTCCTTACCACTTAGCTATAGGAATTCTCCAAACTATAAAAGGATTATGGGCGTTAACAATTTAGTTATAAGTAACACATTATTAATCCATGGTAAATGAACACAAAGTGGCCCCCCTTTTTGATTAATTCCCCCTCACTATTAGAAACCATTCCATGGAAACTAACAATGGCTGAATTCATAGCCAACAAAAACCTGTATATTCCTTCTATACTCAGCAGTTTACCATCACAAATCAGCTCTTTTTTGCAGGTTGCTCAGACTGGACATCAGGAAGAAATGCTTATTTGGACTGTAAATTCTGAAGGCAGCTTCACTTTTAAATCAGTGTACAATCTCGTAAGGAAGAAAAGAACAAGCATCAGATCCCTTCATCGGGTATGGAATCACAAATTCCAAAAAGAAATTGCAGTGTTTATGTGGAAAATGATGAATGCTACACTTCCATTTGATGATATTCTATCTCTTATGATAATATGCACAGTTTCAAGATGTTATACCTATTCTGCATGCGCTAATACACTTAATCAATTTTTTTAAAATTAATTTGATCTTTCTATTAAGGTCTGGGACCAATTCCAAATTTTGATGGCTACTCCTAGGACTCTATTTACATCTATTTGGGATAGACTTATACATTTTTGGACATGCTCTGGAATCACAC
Organism: Rubia tinctorum; assembly: GCA_032355605.1. Taxonomy (NCBI): domain Eukaryota; kingdom Viridiplantae; phylum Streptophyta; class Magnoliopsida; order Gentianales; family Rubiaceae; genus Rubia; species Rubia tinctorum. The sequence continues at coordinate 12,128 of JAULKM010005573.1, read as the reverse complement.
ATTTTTATACTACTCTAGAAAGCATGATTCCTTGTTTCATATGTTGGGAGTTTTGGGAAGTCATAAATTCCTTAATTTACTATGGTGGAAAACCTAAGCTCATATCCATTGTCAGTATAATTAAGGAGCACTCTTTCAATGCCTTACAGTTGAGACCTGAGTTTACTAAAAATATTTTGGACAAGGACTTAGAAAATTGGGGTTTAACTCCATCTCTAAAACCCCCTCCAAAACCAGCCAATAAATCAATTAAGTGGTATCCTCCATATTCTGGCCTTGTAATTAATGTTGATGCTTCTTGAAAATTATCAAACCTAAAATGTGGTTTAGGGATTATAATAAGAGATTGCAGTGGTACTTTTATTATAGCTAAGGTCACCACAACAGTTGTTCATTCAGCTTTTCATTCAGAAATACTTGCAATTCAGTTTGAACTAGCACTAGGAATCAAAAGAGTTGATCAATCTTTCTCTTTGCAATGTGATTTCATAAATTTTGTTTTCTCTTCACTTAATCCTTTAAATGATCCATGGAAATCCTACATCTTAGCATGTAAAAGTACGGATAGATTGCATCATGTAAGATATCACATATACTCAGACATGCTAACTTACCAACAAATCACTTGGAAAAGATGGCTTTGAAGATTGATATGACAGATGTAACTCTTATATGGAACTCATTGAATGATGATATTAGAGGATTACTGATACTTGATAAAAATAGATTTACCCTCTATTCGAATCCAATAGAATGGACTAGTGGTTGTGTTTAGCTTTTATTTGCAGGTACATAAGACATTCATTTGAGTTATAGTTGATGCACTCACTCAGCACTACAAGAATGCAAAATCAAACTGGAAGCTCTCACCATTACATATCAAACATCAGGGACTTTTGGTTCAGGAACACCAATTATATTAGATTTACAACATAGACTATTGAAAACTTTATCTTTTGGCTAGAGAGCATGATTGGTTTTATTGGATGTCTGGACTAGTTTCGTTAACATGGGGGTGGAGACGAAATTTGGGGAACACATCCAAGTAGAACGCATACTACTCATGTAATATATTTCTTTTCCATTATTGTAATCTTTACTATTTTATTATTTTTAGAGAGTGGAACCCCAATAAATACCTCCCATTCACCTTTGGTGTATGTTTTGACAGGGAAAAAATATCGTGTAGTTAAAAAAACCACAGTCCATCAACGTGATTTGTTCTTACCATGTCATGACCAACCGAATAGTTGATTCATATCGTGCTTGTGTTCTTGGATTTGGGCGGTTTATAAAATTTATTCATTTTTAATAATTTCTTAACACAAATATAAGTTTTGTATATATAAGATGATAAAAATAAATTAAATACAAAGAATTTAAAAAAAATTGTGAATGCTATTTCAAAAGAATTTAAATTGTTTTTAAAATATTGTAAGTCAGAAACCAATGTTCATATACGCATCAATTCCATCATTTTTCTGAAAGCACAAAAACATGTTTTTTTTTTCTTCAATCAATCCTTGTGCAAGGTTCTCAAATTTACCCTAAGGCTATGGAGTGCGTGAAGAGGGGTTGGCATAAGATGGAGATGGTGAACAAAAAATCTTTTTAGTCACCTTATCCAATCGTCACACTGGCCTATTTAAAAGGGCCGGTGAGCTCTCCATTATCATGAGAGAAGAAATCGCACTAGTGATGTTCTCCTCGAGAGGAAAGGCATACTCTTTTAGGAGTTATGGCATGCCTGAGGTCATTGAACGTTATGATGCGAAAATCCCAAGTCAAACCAATCCAATATTTACCTTGTAGGCACACCAAAAGACTAGTGTTCATACCCTTATTATAATGCGAGGCACTGAATTTTAAAATTGAGGGTGAGAAGAAAAAGTGGGAGAGATTCAAAGTTCAATTGTCATATCATAGTTGGTGGGAAGATTCTATGGGAAGATCACCGTTTTGAACAAATGTTAAGGTTAGTCTTGAAGAATCTCCATTTAGATGTTAAAACTAAGTCAGAAAAGTCTTCATCTACCGCTACATTCTTTCCATTTACTTCCTGTGAATTTGACCTTATTCTAGATAATAATGAAATGTTGGTGAAAGATAGACCTGTAATATTTTCTTAGTATGTTGATGGTGGTGAGTTGGTCTGGTTTTGATTTTTTTTTCTTCAAAAGTTGGGGTTGTGGCACTTCTTCAACACTAATTATTTCCTAAAACAGTTCTTTTAATGTTATTCTATGTTGCTTCTGCAGTGATAAATTTTTGCATCCCTTTTTAAACATTGGATTTTATTGTATTATTGAATGATTTTGTATATAATATGTTGTGCTCCACTAAGAGAATCCAATAAATTTGTTTACTAGTTTATTTAGTTCTAGGAAATATTAAGTTGTTCTCGTTAGTTATAATTTTGTGCTCAAGGCACTATACTCAGAATTTCTTCTATATATCCACCTCATGAAATTGATAATGAACCGGTATTTATTAAAACTATGACCAAAAACTAACTACCATAGCTAATTTGGATCTCACAAATAAACTAGGAACAAATTTGTGTTCGCTATGTGCAATGTTCGTGCCAAATATAATATAAGCCCATTACCATACTCATTCTTATCGTTTATCGTGCTTTGTGCCATGTCGCATCGTGTTGGAAAAATAAAATTCAGCCCACGGCTCACCAACGTGCTATATGTGTGTCGTGGTGCACTGTGCCCGCTCAAGGATTGAACTGTGTCATAGTTTATTGCTTGAGTTTAGTCGGCGTACAAATTTATTTCCATTCTTAATTATTAACAGGAATACAAATTAAGCACATAATATAAATATAATACACTTAAGAAATAATTTTTTAAAAAGCAATGTGTTTAATAGAGATATAATTGACATAGAATCAAGATAAGAAAGGATTAACTTTTCTGATTGGTTTTGTATATATCTTGTTCCATATTCGTTTATACTTTGTATACCATTTGTAGTCACTATAGATATGAAAACACACAGCCACAATTATTTATGAATTTTATTCTATAGCATGGTATCAGTCAAGTCTCTCTACAATTCCAAGCTTTTATCTCTCTTTTTTCTCAAAATTACCAAAACAAATCATGTCCCCTTTTCGATTGGCCGCCGCCCACCGCTACCATCCGGTACATTCCGACCGCCTTCTTAAATTTTCCAGTAACCTTCTTATCTCCAGCGGTTCTCCGTTTTGTCCAATCTGCTCACGTTTTCGCTTGCTCAGCTCGCACACTCCTCAAGTCGCTTGGTCGGAGGATCGTTGACTACCGATCGCAAGCCTGTGTTGTGCTATCCTTTTGATCCGTCCAGTGATCTCCATTATTTCTGACGTCCTCTCCAAGCATCTTCTCCAATTTCAACTCTTTGCCGCCGCCAGTCTTCTGTGAGGTGGTCCAGTGTTCTCTCCCAATGTAGTGGCCAGATCCAGCTTCTCAGGTTAGTGGCGTCATCTGAAGGTGTCTAGTTTTATTTTTTGCATCAGGCACGTGTCACTCATGCACGGTTCTCCTCAGACACCCTAGCCCTTTGCAGTTTTTGCTCTATATTATTTTTGTACAAGGATTATCGTTTTCTTGATCCTCTTACAAAGAAGGAGTATAACACTCGTTATGCTCGGTTTGATGAAATTCTTCTAACAACCCGCACTGAAACTACTACTGATCCACCTTCACTTGATGTTTCTACTCTTTTGAAACCTTCGTCTATGCCTTCGGAGGTGTTTGAGCCATCTTCTTCAACCGAATTGTCCATTGTTTTGGATAATTCTGATTTATAGTCTATACCTGGAGCTCAGGTTTTTTCTAAAAATTGTTTGTCCACCGCACGCAGACCAGCAGTACAGCCCGCAGCCACATGCGCTGCCTCACGCACTGAGCTCACTGCCCGTGCGTGAAGCTCACGCATCACCAGCAGCGATGTTGTCGTCTCCAGCATCACCACCTCCAGTGGTGTTATCTCTAGCTGCCTCACCGGTGCTGCAGACCGTAGCGTCTAAGCGATCGATCTCGGGTTTGGCATCATCTCTGGTATCTGTTCCCTCATCGTGTCATCCAATGGTCACTCGCTCCCGTACTGGCTCCTTCAGATACAAATATTTTTCTTGCTATGATATTTCCATTTTATTGAGTGCTTTATTTGCTAAGACAGAGGCAGTGATTCATCGCCCAGCTGTTAAGGATCCTGAATGGATTGCTAGCGGATTTCAAAATGCAGTCTCTTCACACTCAGCAGACGTGGGATTTTGTTCCTCGGCCTTCTCATGAAAATGTGGTTGGTAACAAAAATGGTGTACCCCTTGAAGTACAGGGCTGATTGCTCGCTTGATTGGAAAAAGTGAGATTAGGTGCACAAGGTTTTTCACAACTCCCTGGTTTTGAATATGATCATAAATCCAATCATGTGATGAAGACTTCTACTGTTTATATGTTTTATCTTTGGTTGTTCTTAGTAATTGGCCCTTACAACAGATGAATGTAAAGAATGCATTTTTAAATAGTGTTCTTGAATCTCCAATTGATATTGAGCTGCCAGCTGGACATAAAACCCCATGCGTCCAAATTATGTTTGTCGTCTACGCAAAGCCATTTATGGTTTGAAGCAGGCACCTCGTGCTTGGGTTCAAAGTTTTAGCTCAGTTTTTATTAGCATGGTTTTGTATGCAACTCTTCTAATACATCTTTATTTGTCTTCTCTTAGGATGCTTCTCTCCTTTATATTGATGACATTATTCTCACCGGGAATGATGGTCATCTCATTCGTAAGTTTATTGACCGGGTTGATAAGAAATTCAAGATTATCGATCTTGGTACTCCGCCGTATTTCTTGGGTTTCGAGGTTGTTCGTACTTCTGACGACTTATTCCTTGGTCAAGCCAGATACGGCAAGGACATTTTATTGCCACGCCTGTTGCCATTCCATTTGTGGCTTTCTGTTAGCTTCTTAGCTCTTCCAGTAATTCGTTTGAAAATACCACATTTTTATCGGTTTTTGTTTGGTGCACTTCAGTATATGTCGATTACACATCCTGAATTTTCTTATGATGTGAATACGGTTAGTCAGTTCATGCAAGCTCCTACTAATGACCATTTCCAAGATGTTACACAAATTTTGCGCTATGTGTGTGGTACTCTTCGATATGGACTTCAGTTTCACACAAATTCGTCCGCTTTACCAGTTCTGGGTTATTTTAATGTCGATTGGTCTCGTTGTATTGAGACTTGTAGGTATACATATGGTTATGCCATTTTTCTTGGTAGAAACCATGTGTCTTGGAGTGCTAAGAAGAAATATACAGTCTCTCATTCTAGTTTGGAATCAGAATACCGTGTTATGGCCAACACTTCTACGGAATTAGCTTTGTTGATGAATCTTCTTCAGGATTTAAATGTGTAGACTCGTGTGCCTCATGTTATGATGTGTGGTAATAACAGTGCTCTCTTTCAAGCTCAGAATCAAGTTTCGCACAAAAGGACAAGCACATTGATATGGATTATTATGTTTGTGTGTGAGATTATGTCTTCTGGCACGCTCAAAATTGCTTATGTTTCCATAGACTTGCAGCTTGATGACATCGTTACAAATGAGTTACCTCGTTCTCATTTTGATTTCTGACACTCCAAGCTTTGCAATGCAACCAGTCATACGCTTCGTTTAAGAGTGGTAATAAAGATATTGATTGATTTAGAATAAAGATAAGAAAGGAATACCCTTTCTGATTGGTTTTGTATATATCATGTTCCATATTTGTTTTAACTTTGCATAGTCTTTGTACTCACTATATATACAAATACATACAGTCATAATTATTTATGAGTTTTACTTTCTATCTATATTTTTATTGCAAAATCTTATAATTTTTAAGTTTTATATAATTATTGTGAGTTAGAAACGATATTCATAAACAACTCGATACGATTAAAATGAACACAATTCAAAATCAAGGATGAAAAGGTAAGGAATGTGAGGTTTGAAGTCCAACGTTGATCTTTTTAAAGAATTTGAAATGTTGAGGTTAGAGCATGTGCAGTGGGAGCTCAATTTCGGCTCACTTAAAAATTGAGACGGAACAAAGCTCGAAATCCCCCCCTCCCACAATGGGGGGGGGGGGGGGGATTAATTCGGGCTGCATCAATGCAGCCCGTGGGACCGGGAGGCAAAATAAAGCCCGCGTCCCAGTTCTGCAAACTTGCAGATCCACGTGCAATGGGACAGGGCAGCAGCAGCTGCCTTCTTTTCTTTTCCCCTTGCTACCACGTGGCATCCATTGGTTTGACCACATGGCAGAGAGTCCCTCACCTATTTTTTTTTAAAAAAAACTTAAACTTAAACCTAAATTTAATTTTTGTTTTATTTAAAAATTGGGAAAATGGGAAATTTTCAAAAACTAAATTGATTTTTGTTTTCAAAATCTAAATTAAATTTTGCATCTTTTTAAAAATCAAAATTACATTCTTTAAAAAATACATATGGTTCTTTTTAATTATCTTTAATAAAATAAATTTTTAAAATTGAAATTTATTTCGAAAATGAAATTTGAAAAAACAAAATCAAATTAAAAAATTATAGGTGTATTATTAAATTTACATTTCAATTTATTTTGTTATTAAAATTTATTTGAATTAATTATTAAAGGTAAAAATAATGAGTAGGAAAGAGAGAATCAAGTGGGGTCCATGGAGTGAGCTTAGAAATGTTTCAACCACTGTGGGGGAAAAGGTTATTTAGTTGTAGGTTCAATACTGATGTGAAAGAGATGAATTAATTAGTTAATGAATTGAGCCGATTTAGTCCTGTCTCGTCATTCCACATGGTTATATCATTAAACAATCTCCATAATTCCATATAGATGCTCAAATTGAGTCGGAAAAGTCTTGGTCCACAAATACAAATTTATTGGAGCACAATGTCATCCTGCTTGTCATATCACACAGCTCACTCCAAGCACTATTAGACCTTATTTTTCTTCTTAATATCGGGAATGGTGGGGGGGCTGGAGTGGGAGGGCGGGAGAATCCGCTGGGTTTCCAAACCTGTTTGGGCGGCGGACGAGGGTCGGACCCCGGCGGGAAGGGAGCTCTGGTCTCCGGCGAGGACGGAGTTTCCATCTCCGGCGAGAATGGTGCTTCGATCTCCGGTGGGAAGAAACCCAGAAAAATATTTCTGTGGGGGAAGGGAAAACAGTGGTCGGTGGATTTGTGGGGGGAAGAAAACAAATACTCCCTCTGCTTTCTTAAGTTTGGCACACTTACCATTTTCGTATGTTTTTCTAAGATTGTCACATTTCCTTTTATGGCAAAAAGTACACAATTTTCAACTACTCATTAAACTTTTTACTCTTCTCACTCAATTCTCACCACACATTTCCTCTTGCAAAAATAACACCACCTAAACCTATGGTGCCAAACATAGAAAAACAGAGGGAATATAAGATTATTAAGGAATTGTTATATTACTTGTAATTGTAATTAGATTAGAATTTCTTTTCTAGTCTGGTATAGATTTTTTGTACAAGTATATAATGTACCCCAGAGCATGAATACAAACACACAATCGTTACCCCGTAAATTCTTCACCAAGGGATAACCAACTATTTGCCACAGAATACTATTGGTGCATAATTTCAAGAATTATTGCTCACCTACCCAGGCGTTCCTCATGCATCGCGTGCAGTGCAACTCTTCCCTGCAACTTTGTCAAGATCGATGGCAGAGCAACTTTCCTTCTAGTATACAGTATATCTTAACTTATTAGTCAAACTTGACGTTCTAAACAATTATTTCTTTGGCAAAGCACTTGCCGCCTACCTTGACAACACGATTAATTAACAATTAAATGTAGTGGAGGTATCTATCTATCTACTGAGGTATACCAGTATATATTTACTCAAGGAACGTAATTAGGAATTTATAAGCTGATTTTTTTTATTAATAAAACATTTTTTTAGTATTTGATAAGGTGTTTAAAAGTAGTTTATTTTAAAAGTAGAAATTATTTTTTGGGGAAAAATAGAAACTGGTCTTTTTGCGTTTTCAAAATAAGCCAACTTTACATATAAGTATAGCTATGCCAAACAGAGCGTTAGATAAGCAGAAATGAATTACTCTCTCTGTCCCAATTGAACCTGCAATTTAACTATTAATTTAGTCAAAACTCCTTAACTTTGACCCCAAAATTGAATAGGTGTATAAGTATAAATATTATTGAGTGATAGTTTGTTAGATTTGTTGTAACATGTATTTTCATAATATCAACTTTTTACCAGTTTTAATTATGCTTAATGATGTTAAGGATCAAACATTTTGTGAGTCAACCGTTGAAAGTCAAAGTGTGCCGTTTGAATTGGTACGGATGGATTTTATGTAGGAGTTTAAAAAAATTAACACGTCTAATTACTTAAGCAGTTATAATTAACATAATTAGACAGGAGTAATTAAAATTAAGCAAACTAAACTTTAAACAACCGTGCTTAAGTTGTTGAAGTGAACTTTTTAATATACCCATTTATTTATTTAATGTGTGTTCAAAATTTGAATGAATCTTACATAGTATAGAGACAATAAGCAATATTATGCTACATCTCTCTTATCATAAGTCTCACAATTATTTTTCAAAAGTCAAAGTTTTATAATTTTACAGTATCGATTGGTAGGAAATATTAAATAATGTCTTATTTTTTTAGAGTCTTTTTTAATTCATTGTAAATTACATTTTTTTAAATATTGCATATTAATATTTTGATTATACGTTACCATATATTAACTGAAAACATGAATATTAAAAGAGCAAATTTGGCATGTATAGTTAGAGAGGTGTAATGTTACTTAATTCATGTATTATAATTAATGAATTGTTGACTTCATGTGTAATTTTCCAAGGAGGCGTTTTACATTGTTTTTGAAACGCTTTGTAAAAGAAATTTAAATTTAACGTCCGTTACAGGATTTTCTTACTCCGTTAGAGATTTTAATACAGTACTCCTCCCGTTTTGTTATTTATGACACATTTACTATAAATGCATGTTTTCTTTTATTTGATACTCTTTCCATTTTTAACAATATTCGTTCAATTTCATCCCATCATTCTACTTTTTACATTCTACCTTCAATTTCATCCATTCATTTTCTTCACCTAAATCTAAGCAACTAAACATATGGTGTCATAAATAGAAAAACACGGGATTACTATATTTGACAGATTTGTTAGACTTTCATATAACATGGTAGCTGATTTTCATGCCATTACCATATAATAATCAAGTTTTCCAAATAGATGGCTTAGAAGCTAGAGCTTAAACACAATAGCAATTCCAAAAGACATTCAAAAGGAATACTATTATTTTAATTATAACTAGTCCATCCATCTCATTTGGAATTGTAACCAAACTATTTATTTAGTAAATTTTTTAAAATTTAACCATATAATTAAATTAGTGTATACGTATAAATATCATCGTGTGATACCTTGCCATATTTGTTATTATACCTATTATTATATATAAATTTTAATTATATCCATTAAGAATCAAAAAAAATTAAGTCTATAGAAAATCTAACTTGTCAAGTACAAAACTAGGTAGAGGTGGATGACCATTTTCATCCAATAATTAATTCGGTCTGTCACGGATCTTTATATTCATAAAATAGAAAGTTAAAACATTTTTTTGTCTAACACTATTTCATAAATATTCATTTTGATTAATAAATTACAAATGTGTTATTTTGTTATAAAATCTTATTCATAGTAGTATATTATAGTTAGAGGATTACTACCGGCTTTTAAAATCTAGTGGTCAGTATAAAGCATTTTTAATTGCTTACTCCGCGTTTCGTTGGATGTGGCCCTCATAGCCTTACATGTTTTGATTTAGGTGAATGAAATGTGTAGATGAAATCAAATTTAGAAAGGGAAAAAGTAGAATGAGTGGATGAAATTGAAATAATCTTGCTATAAAATGAAAGTGTGTCAAATTTACAAAAACAACTATAAAATGTGTATCACATCCAATAAAACGGATGGAATACTTCTCATAGTGGTCAAATCTTGTAAGGGACACATATTTTATATTTTCACAATTTTATGCTCTTAATAAAAGTGAGATAACTTATTTTTTTTAAAAAGTAAGATAACTTACATTATTTCATACGGAGGCTTACGCAATTAACACTAATAGCAAGTCCATCAAGTTCCCTAAATTTTTCTTTAGAATAGGGAATGAAAATCAATATTCCCAATATTTTTTAAAACTCAACTTTAACAACTTTCCTATTTTGCATGATCTAGCATTTTATACACTATGGTTTCCTTTTAATTTAAACATAAGAGTTGACTTTTAATCACTCCAAAATATATTTAAAAAAGTAATACTAGTTAGTTTTTTTTAAAAAATCAATATGAAAAATTGAAAACTAGAAGTTAGATATTAATTAAAAACAAATATTCTTTTTATTTTTCTTATTTTCACCCAATTTGAAATAAAAGACGAATAACATTCAAAAAATTCAACAAAGTTTGCCATATTTTTATCATACTCATATATGAATTATATAAAATTTACGCTCAACTTATTCACCATCTAATAAAGCAGGTACAAGAAATTACATTCAACATCCAAATGGCAATTTTTTTTCTTCCAAAGGAGCGAAAAATAAATTTAAAAAATATATATTTATGTCTAGCCTATTATTGTAATAATGACTCATTTTAATCGATTACGGTATCAATAGTGTGGTGGTGTGGGCCATGTTTATATTATAAAAATTAATAATTAGTTTTTAAAAACAATCAATATAAAAAAATTTAAACTAACATGTAGAATTTAATTATTATGACATCTAAAAACATCAAAAACTATAGACTATAAATCAAAGAAAATAATTTCAACATTCTAAACAAATTATTATTGAAAAAACCCTTAAAAATTATATAAAGAAGCATATCATCCGAGCTCAAGATTGTACTTGCTTTCTCTATTTTTTTTGTTGAAAGTCGAATTACTTTATATTAGAAATGGGAAAATGAAGAAAATATTAAATTTAAATTTAATAGAAAATGAATATTGTGTTATGATTTGATGCATTCAATTGAAATTGTATTAAATTTTCATTCCCTATAATATTTTTCTTTTTCTACAAATATAGGGAAACAAATTTTCTCTTTCATATAAATTTTTAGAATGAAGTGATTAAATAACCCTCAGTTCTTTGTTATGTTCAAATATAACCCCGGGTTTTTTGAAAGTGTGGTTGTACCCAAAGTCATTGAAGTGAGCAGTTGTACCCAAAAGAATAGGAGAAAAAAGGGTACTCGGGTATAAGTTTACATATTTTGGCCGGTCACGGGTATATCGGCACTTTTGAAAATCAACATGGGTACATTAGCACTTTTGAAAAATTGAGGGTTATATTTGCATTTTCCAAAGAATTGAGGGTCATCTAAGCATTTTACTCAAATTTTTATTTCAAGGAATGAGATAGAGAATCTGTTGGAATTTAAAAACAAAGTTAAATCCGTATAATCAATGAAAATCTCAATTACAGGGAAGATGTTGGACTTGATGTAAGGCAACTAAACGCTTTTTGCATTTGGCAAACTTGGTGAAAATAATTATTTTCTTTAAAAGATTTTTTTAAAAAAAGGTGTTGTCCTCTCCAGTCATTACTTTTTCCTGTTGTATCTCTCCTCTAGTTGTCTTTTCATTTTCATCTTTTATTATGTTTGGTATATTATACGTTCGGTTTATCCAGTCCAAATTTCCAACTCTTTGTATTTAGTGCAAAAAAATTCAATCTTTGAGCAAGAGAGTATATACTGATATACAAAAACCCATGCAACGAGTTGCTGAGGATTCCCCGCTGTCTTATCCTTCTATTGTTTACCTTATTTTATCTCCCTTTCATTTCCCAGAACTATAATCAAACAATGGCCTCATCAATTTGGTAATTCCTTGTTAATTTGCCGATAAGACAACCCAAATCTGCCTCCAAATGAGGGCTACAAATAGTGATATTGTATACCAAAACATTGAATTGAACGCACTCCCTCTTTTGCCCACTTCTCAGACAGGTGTTGGACACGCAGTATTTGGTGTGGTGTGTGCTTTTTAG
>JAULKM010005544.1:0-15117 GCA_032355605.1 Rubia tinctorum | reverse complement strand
AAGGGTATTTTTATCATTTTCTTTTATGATTATGCCTGAATTCATTTGGTCAATGTTGGAATTAAGGAGTTTGGTTATATCGGCACAAATTTTTTGGAAGTTATGGTTGGATTGACGCATATAATAATTAGTTAGGGTTAAATTGACACTTTTTGAGATTGCAGGGTTATATTAGCATTTTTATCCTTAAGTTAGTGTTACAAATGCATTTATCCCAAAGAATTAACCACTGCAACAATTTTGCAAACCAGCAATTTTTGGAAACTGCTGCTAACAAAAGTTGCTTCATGCTAGTAGATGTTTTCGTTGTCATAAAAAAGTGTTGATATAAACATGTAAACGATTCACTTTGGTTATAAATGGTTGGTCAATAACAAAATTCACTCAACCGTTATAATTATCATTCAAACACACTTATAATATTAAGATTTTATAAGTCAAATTATCAAATACACTTTAAGAATTAAATACATTTTATTTAAGAAATTAATATCTAAATTAGAAGCCATTAAAATGTAATGTACCCAAAGATTTTAATTTATTAAGTATTTAACTAATTAAAATTGAGTGTTGAATTAGTTGTCACTTGTCAATTAACACCTAATATTAATAGTTTTATAGTTTCCATAATTTTTTGGGCTCTACCGTCTATATACATTGTTCAACCAAATTTGGGCATGATGATTTAGTTTCTGGATGAACAAATAGGGATCCCATCTGTCATGTGACACAAAAAAAATCCTGTTGTGACTCTTTTTTTTACCAGTACACCCACTTAAAAGCGACGCTAAAATGATTAGTGATGCTTTGTGAAAGTGTCTCTATTTAGCATGTCACTAAAACATTGTAACGCGTTAATGTGTCGTTATATTTTTGTGACGCGCAAAAGCATCATGAAAATTATGACATGCAAGAACGTCCAAATGAATGCTACACATGGAAGCGTCGCAAAAAATTGCTAAAGCTGGAAACGTCGCAAAAAAATTGCTAAAGCTGGAAGCGTCACAAAAAATTGTTAAATCTGAAAGCGTTGCAAAAACTTGCTAAAGCTGGATGTGTCGCAAAAAATTGCTACAGCTGGAAGCGTTGCAAAATATATGAAAAGAATTTTAAAAAATTCAATAATTATAATTCAGGCCCCCAAAATATCATCAATTACAATTTAGCACGGCCGTTTCCAATATTTGCAATTCAACATATCAACTTTCAGTAACTACTAATCGACCCACATAATTTCACTAATTTTCACCCAGAGTCCCTATCAATATAATTTCACTAACTTCATGAACATATTCAACAGAAACTCCCTGTAATTAATAATCAAAAATAAAACTTCCTGTATTTGGGTTAATTTAACATCATAACAAAAATTATCGACTATTCAGCAAACATACATTTAGAATACAGTGAAGCAAAATATAGTATGTTCCATTAGAATTATAATGAAGCAAATTCCCAGCTTTACCTGCTAGCTGCAGTGCACTACCACCTAAATGAATTTTCCTTTGTGTTCCTTCACCCTTATCACCATAAGATTTGCAGAGCACCTGTGAATATTCAAAATATATATTTAATATCATATCAAGGTGGCATAACTTCCCAAACTTCTAAAGTTTAAACTAGCAGCCAAAAGAAAGATGCAAATTACAATCACCTTAATTGGAGTAAGCATCTTTTCTCACTAATTTTGTTGTACTTTTGCTTTTTAGTTCCAGCTTCCAATCCCTGCCATGGAAGACTAAGAAATAAAATGCAAACACAATCAAATTTACAATTCTTTGTCAATACATGCGAGAAAACTTAAGCATTTAAATTACGAAACTCCAACCGACCCTTCACGCAGGAAATACATAAGCATGTGGCCAAAGGATTCGAGATCATCTCGTCTGCTTTGCTCTGTAAAATAAGAGAAAGAAGAACTTGTAAGATAAGGCTTCAGAAAACACATTTTCTTTTAAAAAAAACAATAACTAGATACTTCATACTATAATCATAAGTGGCATTAGGTTCACTCACCAACTCCGAGATAGGTATTCACACTCTCATAGCGAGCGGTACTAGTTAGATTTTTGTTTTCCTTGCAAAAGAGAGTACGGTTTGTGTTTATAGTTTAAAGATCTCTGCACATTTTGGCCAGGCCATAGTCGATGGTGTATACCTGTTGTAAATAGATTTTAAGTATGTAAAGGTTGAGTGACAAAATGGAAAGATGAACTAAAATGAAGACATGAGCAACTACCCCTACCCCTACCCGGCTTTTCGACACTTATGATTCTAGAGATTCAGCATCAGATGCTCCAAAACATACAAATTCACCATGTAAGCACACGGCAAAATTTGAGAAAGACAATAACAGAACCTACAAGCTTAAATTTGGGAGAAAGAGGGGGTAGACATTATCACAGCAAACATCCTCGATAAGAAAGTAACCAAGATAGACCCCTCAACGTCCACGGAAATGATAGAGAATGAGAAGCGACAAGCTAGACGGCTTCAACGTGAAAAAGGCTCCTAGCGCATCACACATCAAGTATTCACATACTTATGACCTCATAGTTGAATGGTATGGGGAAAAAACTTATATTTGAACTGAGATTAATACTGCACTGATTCCTCTCTTTTATGCCACAATATATGACTCGTAAAGTTAAAAAATGCTGCTTGAAAATAATAACTGCTTCTCATCCAAGAAGTCCAATTCCCAGTGGGCATCTAAATGATGGCTCAGAAACGGAAATAATGGTGACAAATCACAAACTTGATTTGCCTTGTGCCCCAAACCCATTAAAAAGTTGTCAGGCTTGATAATGGCGACGACTCTACTTGTCAGAATTGTCATCAGCTTCATCATTGCCATTGTCATCGGGAAATAACTCCTTCGGACCATATCTTATGATGTCATCCAGCTCTTCCTGAATTAGATAAATGATCGCAACGAAGAAACATTAGCAATTAGAATGAAACTTGTCTTGCTAATAGATTATAAAGAAGTATATTCTCACTCAATGACATCCCGAGTGATGAAGTCCTCAATGAAACTCCTCACTTGACTATGCATTATTTTGATCTTGATAATTACAACAGGAGAATCCGTTGGAGGAAATTATAACAGAACAAATGGTTAATTCAGCATGGAAGATAAAGAAAATATTGAAAGGGTAACACAAGAAAGCTAGTTGGAAAGTAATCAGTTTTAAATTCTTCTTATTTATCCAGCTATCAATGCCTCCTTGATCAATCGAGACCTGTACACAAAAATTCAAACTGAGATAACCTAATTAATGATGTTCTGTGCCTTCAGCCTCCCAACTACCAAATGTTCCAGCACCATTTTTTTCTTAGTCATTTGCATCATCCTTTCTTCAATGGTACCTCGAGTTATGAGTCTAAGGATCATCACCTACACCATTAACAAATATATTTAAAACAATACCACATGCAAAGCAAGCAAATGCAATCAAACAGTATTCATATAAAAAAAATGTATAACCTTGTTTGTTTACCCAAGTCAATGAGCTCTTGCCATTGCTTGCAAGTCCGCATGCGGATTTCAATCGTTGCAGACAAACAAGGCAACACTTATTTATAGATCACCAAATATATAATGCATGAATGACAAGATAGAGACTACATCCCATGCCAAGGTAGAGACTAAAACTGCCAAACAATATCGATAATATGTAGAGCCTATTACGCTCGAATGTAAGTGCCCGATGGAATGATATGGTTATGAGCAACGTTCTTTTCATTCAACAACTAATAATTAACCCAAGTAATTTTTTTGGGCAAGTGGTAGTTATTTTGACCGGTCAATGGCTAAATTTGGAAAATTGAAATTAAGATTCATATGTGAATCATAATTAGCAAGAACAAGGCAATTGGATGAGCCGATTGAGGAATTGGAATTAAAGGCCATAAGCTCGTGTTTTTAGGCTGATACCATGTTAAACTAAGAAAGAGACAATTTAATGATGGAATAAGTTGGGATTTCCATTGATGAATAGAAGTATTTATAATACAATTGTCTAACTAAATCTCACGTAAAAGGGGATTTCTTCTGACCACTAAATATTGACTAGCTAACAACTCTAGCAATGCAATCAATACTTGGTCATGTGGACCAAATGTACAGTGTAAATATACAGTTAACAGATTTAATCAAAGTATATTAAATTACATTTCCATTTCCATTTCTAAACCATTGAACGGTTTCAATATCTGCAAAGTAAGCCTTATTCTTCGTGCTGGAAAAATAAAATATGAAAACCACGGATTTTTTCCAATATCATTTGACAAAAAGATCTAATTGAGATGGCGTTATTTTGCACAGCTCACTAGCAAGAAAAATGTCAGATTATATGCTTAAAGATCCATTGGTTGGCGTACATGGCTAATGATATCAACTTCTTGTTCTCGAATCGTTCTCCAAAATACTTCTTAAAGATTGGAGATTACAATAACTAAATCAATATCTTTTGTAAGTCTTCATTTATTTACTTTTGTAGGATGAGTTTACACCACTTTGACCACCGTAACAGTAAGAATTTCTCTTAGGTTTCGTATTTAATCAAGTGTAGTGGTAGAGGATAAATTTCGATAATACTGTCATTGATGAGAATGGAACAAATAGATAGTACATGAGAGTAAACCCTAGTAGAGTTCTACTATAACTCAATGACTATCATATGACTAATTCAACGAATTTAGTCTAAACACCCCCCCCGGCCTCTCTCCCTCCCAAGCAAAGCCTCGGATGGACTGAAACGGATGGACCTATAAAACTCAAATAATGGAGTGAAGATGTCCACCACCTGTAGTGAAGTAGGCACATGACTAACTCGAAACTTTCCTGCAGTAACCAGTTTCCCGACAAAGTGGTAGTCGATGTCAATGTGCTTTGCGACCTTGTGGGCCACTAGGTTATGAGCGAGGAAGAACATGTTGTTGTCACACAGCCAAAATAGTGGCTCTTAAAGAGGAAAGCGAAGATCATGAAGCAAATGAGAGAGCCAAACAACCTCGATTGCAGTGTTGGCCAAGGCACGATGCGTAGACTCCAAGATGTACAGAGAGACCGTCGGTTGCTTCTTGGCACTCTAAGAAATAAGGTTACCATCGAGGAAAACTGCATAACCATATGTCGAACGCCGAGTCTCAAGACAGCGCGCACAATCAGCATCAGAGTATCCTAGTACCGCGGAGGAAGTAAAAGAGCGGAAGGAAAGACCACAGTGAACCATACCACTGACATATCTGAGAATCCGGGTAACAACAGTAAAGGGATCGTCACGAGTATCCTGTAGAAATTAACTGACCGAGTTCACCACAAAAGCCAAATTCGGGCGAGTGAGAGATACTGCAAAGCGCCGATACAAAGTAGGATTGGCAAAGGGCTCACTAGAACTGCTAAGGAGCTGGGAATCAGGAACAAATGGTGTCGAGACAAGAACTGCATCAGTCATACCAGCACAGTGAAGAATGTCACGAGCATACTTCTCCTAACCTAGAAATATGCCGGTCGAAATGTTAGAGACCTCCAAACCAAGAAAGTAGCTCAAAGAGCCCAGATTCTTAATGGCAAAGTATCGATGAGTGTAAGAGATAAGTTGGCGAATGGCAGTAGAATTATTACATGTGAAATTAATGTCATTAACATACACTCGCGGATAAAGAAGAACAATGTCCTGAGAAAACACAAAGAGGGACGTGTTTGATGAAGTGAAAACAAAGCCAAGCTCTCAAAGGTAAGTACTGAAGCTGTCAAACTAGGCCCGGGGGGCCTGCTTAAGCTCATAAATGGCCTTCCGCAGATGACACACAAGATCAGGTCGAGTAGGATCTTTATAGTCGATAGGTTGCACCATATAAACATGAGAGTTGAGAACACCATTCAGGAAAGAGTTATTGACATCCAACTGATGTAAGGACCACTGCCGCGTGGTAGCGATGGCAAGTATCGTGCGAACGGTGGAAGTTTTGACCAGGCGACTGAAAGTGTGGTCAAAGTCAAAATTCGGTATCTAAGAGAATCCATGAGCGACCATACATGTCTTATGGCATTCCAAAGTCCCATCAGGAGGATACTTTAATCAAAAGACCCATTTAGACCCAACAATATTCACATCAGATAGACGCGGAACCAAATCACATGTATGCTGTTATTGAAGAACGAACATTTCATCATCCATAGCAGCCACCCACTGAAGATCACAAAGGGCAGTACGGTAATCTCGAGGCTTAGTCAGGGTGAGTAAGGAAACTACAAGTCCAAAAACTATATAATCATCAAAGTGGCGAGGTCTTCGAATCGTCTCACAATCCCTGGTAGTCATATGGTGAGTCTGAGCTGGCGGCAGGTCGGGGGAGGCATTTGAAGAGGAATAAGGACCGAAAAATACCAAGGGAGAATCTAGTAGCGATCCAAAATCTAAGATAGGAGAATCAACCAAAAACTAGGAGCCCGATGGTGAGTCAGACAAGCAACTTAAGCAAGAAGTCATAAGCAATGAAGAGGCCTCAGATATAGGATCAAGGAGCACCAAATCAATAAAGGTAAAAACATCCAAGGAAGAAAATGTTGAAGAAATCGAGTCACCAGTAGCTAGGTAATAACACGTCTTATCAAACTCAAAATGTCGAGTGATGTAAATTTGACCAGAAGTGGGATCAAGGCACTGGAAGCCCTGGTACTGTGAACCATAACCATTGAAAACACAAGAAATGCTTCGGGACAAAAGCTTGTGATCAATATACAGACAAACAAAGGGATAAACTGTACAACCAAAAGGATAAAAGTCAGAGTAAATCGGCACCCGATCAAATAAGAGGCCATAAGGAAAGGAGCCACCGAGAATAGGCGTAGGGTTGCAGTTGATAGTATAAACAGCAGCCACAAAAGCATCATCCCAAAAAGAGAGTGGCATATGAGAGTGAAAGAGCATAGTGAGGCCTATTTCAGCTACGTGGCAATGCTTGCGCTCAACACAACCATTCTGCTCAGGTGTGTAATGACATTAAACCTGATGATTGATTCCTTTTGTGTCAAAGTGTGCACGAAGCCGATTATTAAGGAATTCAGAACTGTTATCACTATGAAAAACCTTTGTAAGAGAAGAACACTAATTTTCCACAAAAGCCTCAAATTTCAAGTAAGCATAAAAAATAAGATTTTTGAATAGGGTAAATCCACGAAAATCTCGAGTAATCATCCACAAAAAGAGCACAATAAGAAAAACCTTGTCTAGATAAAACAGGTGCTAGATCCCACAAGTCACAATGAATCAAAATTTAAAACATGTTTACCTCGCTTAGATTTCTCAACAAAAGATAATTTATAACCTTTTACCATAACACAAGGGGTTCAGGTATGAGGTTTTGGCAATAAAGAAGAAATAGACAATTCACCAGATTTAAATAACAAGGAAATAATGCTATGTGACACATGTTGATGCAGACCGAGCGATAGACGAACAAGCGTTGACGTTTTTGGAGCGAGTTGAGAAGCGCGACAAGGTTCAACATTGAAGACGAGTGTACTTTTGGCATAAACGAGTTCGAGTAGCTTTGCATCGTCATTAGTGTGCATGCATATTTATGAAAAAAATTTAGCATAGTTTATTTCCCTTTTTTGCATGGATTATGTTCTCCTTTTGCATGGAATGTGCAGCTGGACCTTTTCCAGCATATTTTGTTTTCTTTTACATGGATTTTTTTTCCTTTTGCATGGTGTTTTCCATTTTTGTAGTTTTGTCCTTTGGCCTTGTGCCCTAAGGGTTTGTGGGCTGAAGTATTTAAAACTTTGTATGTTGGACTTGTGCGGCAGGTTGGATGAAATAAAGTTGACGTCTTCATCTCCGTTTTCTTGTTCTTGAAGAGCTTAAATTTGATTCCCAAATTTGGTATTCAAGTGTCTTGAATCAACAGGTTTCAGAAGAATTTTCAATTGAAATTTTTGCTTGAATCAACAATCAGGATCGAATCTGTTCTACGAAACTTTCTCCTGTATCAGTTGGTATCAGAGTCGAAGTCAAACTTAATCATGCCGCCGCGACGAAATCCTCAATGGTAACAGTGCGTGGATGAGATTCTTGAGTGCGACAATAACAAACAGTTTGAGGAACGGGTTGTACGGGTTCTCCAGGGGCATACAGAACAGATGATAGAGCAGATAACCCAGAGAGTTTCCACCATTTTGGGCAAACGAGAACCGGAATGACGATTTTGGGGTTATATGGAGGATTCGACGGAGGACGAAGCTACCATTGTCGAGACCTCGTGTATCCAACAACGGCCTCAGCGGTTCTATGAAGGCGAAAATCGATGCTGGGAGTCTGGAATTAAAATTGATATTCCAGAATTCCATGGATGTTTTCAAGCAGAGGAGTTTCTTGATTGGCTTGTGACAGTTAAGGAGATTTAGGAATTTAGAGGAGTTCTTGATGAAAGGAGGGTCGCACTAATCGCAACGAGAATGCGGGGTCGCGCACCGGCATGGTGGAAACAACTGAAGCTTACTCGGATTCGAATGGACAAGCCAAAGATAAACTCATCGGGTAAGATGAAGAAATACCTCTATGCAGCATTTCTCCCCTATAACCATCCAAGGTTAATGTATCAACGCTTGAAAAATCTGAAGCAGGGACTTCGTACGGTGAACGTGTACACCTTTGAGTTTTATTAGTTGCTCGAGAGGAATGAGGTGCAGGAGACTGAGGAACAGCTAGTGGCACATTACGTCGGTGGTCTGAAATCTCATATCCATGAGATAGTTAACATGTTTGATCCAATTTCTATCTCTACAGCGCACCAAAGAGCCCTCTCGGTGGAGAAACAATTGCGACGTAGCGACTCGGGTCAGTTTACAAACCCGTTTGGCAGCGTGTGACCGACCGTACCTAGAAATAATGCACCACTTGGAGGACCAACCAAATCTGCCACAGATAAACCCATGGCACCCGGTTTTGCGCTTGGAGCAAGCACTAGCACCATGAAGTGCTTTGCATGTGGTGAATAAGGGCACCGACAAGCTAACTTTAGGAAGGTAGGAAAAAGAGTTCTCATTGCAAACGAGGACGGTGACGATGCGAAGATTGAGGACCAGCCAGTATATGATAAAGCCGAGTATGATGAGGAGCATGTTGAGGGCGACGTAGACATGTCCTTAGTCGTGTGCAGATCGTGTTTAACACCTAGGGCACCCGAGGAGGATTGGGTGCGAAACAGCATCTTCCAATCAAAGTGCACCATCCTCGGAAAAGTGTGTCAATTTGTCATCGATGTCGAGAGTTTCCAGAACATCATCTTAGAGGAAGCGGTGCGGAAACTGAATGTTAAGACCGAGCAACACCCAAAGCCATACAAGCTTGCATGGTTAAAGCGTGGTGGTGAGGTAACAATATCTAAGCATGCTTTAATTTCATTTTCGGTTGGTGCAAAGTACCGTGATGAGGTTTGGTGTGATGTGGTGAACATGGATGCGTGTCACCTACTCCTTGGTAGACCGTGGAAATTTGATCGGAGAGCGACCCATGACGGTCGGGAAAATTCTTACAACTTTATCTTTGAAGGGATCAAGATTATTTTGGTTCCGAACAAGCCCACCGAGACCGCCATTTCAAGTAGGTCCACACCTAGCGAGGCAAACATAATCCTTTTGATCATGGCTCAATTCAATGAAAAGGTACGAAGATCCGAGGTGGTTTATATTCTCCTCGGAAAGAAAGTCTCTGAAACGAGTCCCGTCCCTAACATGATCGCTCCATTATTAACCAAGTTTGAGGACGTATCCCCCGACGAGTTGCCTAATAATCTACCTCCTCTCCTTGATATTCAACATCGCATTAACTTGGAACCAGGGGTAACCTTACCACACTACCGAATGAGTCCGAGTGAACACGAGAAGCTCTGAAAGCAAGTTGAAGAGCTTCTCGCAAAGGGGAACATTTGAGAGAGCATGATCCCAGTGGCGGTACTGGCCTTGTTGACACAAAAGAAGGACGGTTCTTAGCGTATGTGTATCGATAGCCGAGCAATCAACAAGATCACAATAAGGTACCATTTTCCCGTTACTCGCTTTGATGGCTTACCTGGTCAGATTATCGACGCTATAATCTTCTCGCATTTGGATTTGAAGAGCGGGTATTATCAAATCAACATGCGCCCCGGGGATGAGTGGAAATCAGTGTTCAAGATGCGAGAGAGGCTATACGAATGGATGGTAATTCTTTTTGGTTTATCCAATTCCCCAAGCACGTTCATGCGAGTGATGAATCAACTCATACGACCGTTCATTAGTCGGTTTGTCGTTGTATAATTTGATGATATTTTGATCTATAGTGCCAATCCTAACACGCATCTCGAGCATGTGTGAGAAGTATTGAGTGTGCTACAACGTGAGAAGTTTTATGCCGCGGTGAAGAAGTGTGTGTCCATGACAACTACAGTTTTGTTTCTGGGGTATGTTATATCCGGAGATGGACTACAAGTCCACGAGGCAAAAGTTAAAGCAGTTTGGGAGTGGCCTAGGCCAAGTTCGATCACTGAAATACATAGTTTCCATGGCCTCGCATCCTTTTATTGGCATTTCATTCCTCACTTCAGCGAGATCACAAATTGTATAAGAAGCACCAAGTTTGAATGGACGAGTGACGTCGAGGCGGCATTTAATCCGATCAAAGATCGACTCACCACCACCCTCATTTTAATCTTGCCAAATTTCTCACTCCCTTTCGAGTTACATACGGACGTTTAGAAAACAAGGATTAGATCCGTTCTTAGACATCAAGGGAGACCTGTGGCATACTATAGTTAGAAGTTTGCGGGCACCCGGCTTAACTATGGCACCTACGATGTCGAGTTCTAAGTTATGGTCCAAGTCATCAAGCACGGGTGGCATTATCTTTTTCACCGGGAGTTTGTTCTATACACTAACCACGATTCTCTACGCCACCTACATCGTCATGACAAGGTGTCAGCCCAACATGCAAGGTGGATCTCTTTCCTCGAAGGTTTCACCTTTGTTGTTAAGCACAAAGTGGGTGTTACCAACCGCGTTGCAGATGCCTTTAGTCGACGAACCAATCTATTAGTCATCATGAGAGTCGAGGCACCTGGGTTTGACTCTTTCCGTGAGTTTTTCACCACTGATCTGTACTTCTCAATAATCCTTGGGGGCGTCCAAGCCGGCAAGCGCTCATACTTCCTACTCTACAGCGGATTCCTGTTTCATGGGAATCAACTATGTGTTCCTAAATGTAGTTGGCGCCTTAAAACATTCAGGAGTTATATGGGGAGGGGCACATGGGAAGAGATCACACACTCCAACTTGTTCAGTACTCTTACTTTTGGTCAGGAATGCGCAGCGACGTACACAAGTTTGTGAAGCAATGTCGCATATGACAGTTATCAAAGGGTGGGACAACTAATGTGGGACTCTACATGACACTTCCTGCATCATCGCAACCATGGGTTGACATCAATATGGACTTTGTGTTGGGTCTTCCGCGAACTCAGCGAGGTAGTGACTCGATTTTTGTTGTGGTCGACTGATTCTCCAAAATGGTGCACTTCATTCCATGCAAGAAAATCAAAGATGCTGTGAATGTGGCCCAATTGTTCTTTTGCGACGTCGACCATATACATGGTCTTCCAGCATCAAACGTGTCTGATCGTGACACTCGATTTCTCAGCCACTTTTGGAGAAGCCTATGGAAAATGGTAAACCTGAAGCTTGACTTCAGCATCACTTATCACCCTCAAACGGATGGTCAAACCGAGGTCGTTAACTAATCCTTCAGAAATCTACTTCGCTGCCTCGTTGGTGTTCATCTGAAGAGCTGGGATCAGAAGCTTAGCCAAGCAGAGTTTGCTCACAATCATGCTATCAATCGTAGTACGAGATTTAGCTCATTTCAAGTGGTTTATTCTAACCAGCCGCGTGGACCATTGGACCTCTCTCTCGCTCCGATCATAACCAAAGTGCATGGAAAAGCTACTGATTTTGTTGCAAAATTGTTGGACGTTCACAAAACTATGTGCGACAACTTATCAGCTTCCAACACTAGATACAAGGAGCGCATGAACCATCGACGTTAGCAAGTTGAGTTTAAGGTTGGTGACTTTGTGTGGGCTATTCTCACCAAAGAGCGTTTCTCCATCGGCGACTACAACAAGCTGGCAGTGAAAAAGATTGGCCCTGTGGAGATTGTCGAGAAAGTAAACCTGAACGCCTATTGTCTCAAGCTTCGAAGCCATATCCACACTGCCAACGCGTTTAATGTGAAACATCTTATCCCGTTCCATGGTGACTCCTCTGACGACGATGTGGACCTGACTTTGAGGATGAATTATTTTCACCCCGGAGAGAATGATGCGCATCGAGGGATAGACGAACAAGCGTTGACATTTTTGGAGGGAGTTGAAAAACGCAGCAAGGTTCAACGTTGAAGACGAGTACTTTTGGCATAAAAGAGTTCGAGAAGCTTTGCATCTGTGATTAACGTGCATGCATGTTTATGGGAAAAATTAGCATAGTTTGTTTCCCCTTTTGCATGGATTTTGTTCTCCTTTTGCATGGAATGTGCAGTTGGGCCTTTTCCAACATATTTTGTTTCCTTTTGCATGTATTTGTTTTCCTTTTGCATGGTGTTTTCCATTTTTGTAGTTTTGGCCTTGTGCCCTTAGGGTTTGTGGGCTGAAGTATTTAAAACTTCATATGTTGGGCTTGTGCGGCAGGTTGGATGAAATAAAATTGACGTCTTCATCTCCATTTTCTTGTTCTTGAAGAGCTTGAATTTGATGCCCAAATCTGGTATTCAAGCGTCTTGAATCAACAGGTTTCAGAAGGATTTTTGATTGGAATTCGTGCTCGAATCAACAATGGGGATCGAATATGTTCTACGAAGTTTCCGCCTGCATCACATGTCCTGACCGGGCATGCCACAATTCAAATGATGCCCGGATTTTATTTTGCTTAATGAACGAAACTAAAGCTTATTCACCATGATCCAACACATATAAGTCATCCTTACTATGACTTTTGCCCACGAATTTCTTGGTCACTTTGTACTGAATAAAGAAAGAACGGTAATCAAAAGTGATTAGAACACCAAGATCTTCAGTATGCCGACTAATAAATAATAAATTACTTGTAATATCAGGAAGGACCAAGACATCAGATAAACGTATACTGGGTGTAATTTGAGTCACCAGTAGCATAAATAGAGATTTTACTACCATTACCAGCAGAGAGATGAGCATCATCATTATACGGGGTTACACCCTCAAGAGTTGTGGAAGAAGCACTCATATAATTTGATGTCCCTGAGTCAATGTACCAGTCCGAGGAAAAATGGGACGGCTCAAGCTGTAAGGAAGATTGGAAATGATGAGCAAGATGGAAAGTCTCAAACTGGAGGTGAACCAAATAGTAGAACTGAGAGGCATCATGTCCCAGTCTACAACACCACTAACACTGGAGCCATAACCTCAACCAAAACTACTAGATTACCGGCCAGAATTTATGTCACAAATGCGACTAGAAATCTGGCCACCTTGGGAGACGCGTGGACTAGATGTGTCGCCGTCACGCATGGCCTCATGCGCAGCTGCCTAGAGGTGTATTTGAGGCTGCAAAAGCCACTGACCAAAAGTGGGTCCTCCTTGAGGCACCAGTTCTTGCAAATTACTCAAAAAATCTTCGTGATTTTTAGCGCGAGAAACAACATCGTCGTACATCGGAGTGGGAGAAAGATTAATAAGAACAATAGAAATATTCTTAAATTCAGCACTAACGACATTTAAGAACCATAAAATTTTATCATCATTGCTCACGGGAGATCCCATGACTGAAAGCTACTAAGAAATACTTTTAAAGTGAAGGTGCAAGTTATAAACAGAACCTGTTTTGCGAACTGGCAATGCTTGTTGATTAAGTCGAAGAATGGTCGACGACTGGATGTTGTTTTGATAAACTGCCAATAGGGTGTTCCAATTTTTTTTGAGAATTTTGCAATGAGAGGTTTCACCAAGAGCAGATCCAGTGAGGGAGGAAAACAAGAGGCTTCAAATTTGTTGGTTTTCGACACACCACGCATCATATGCAGCCTTCTCCTTCTTATAAGTCGAGTCTTTGGAACTGTTGGGAGAACCAACAGTGGCAGCGGGATAGGAAGAAAACGACGGCGGCAGTGATGGCAATGGTGGGCAAGGATTTGTTTCGTCGACAAAGCCGAAGAGACCCTTCGGTTGAAGGGCATGCTGAACTTGACATTTCCAGATGAGGTAATAGCAGAAGAAAGCTTGATAGGCATCATGTGTATGAGGGTATTATAGGGCAGCTTGTCGGAAGCCATAGCGAAAGTAGATCGAGGACGATGAAGTGAAATAAAAAGGAGAGAGAGAGAGGCGTGGGCAAAGAGTTTGGTAAAGAAAGGATAGGTTAGGTGAATAATGGCAGTAAATATTTTGGTTAAGGAAAAGTAGATTAGGTGAAGATATTCTGGAAAGTGGAAGATATTATGGGAAAATCATAATTTTGGGGGGAGAAGGAAAGCAAATTGTGGCTGATGTGAGAGAGGATCGATAGTATTAGGCTGATATCATGTTAGGATATAAATCTCGATGATACTGTCATTGATGAGAATGGAATAAATATGTAGTACATGAAAGTAAACCCTAGTAGAGTCCTACTATTTATTACTCAATGACTATCATATGACTAATTCAATGACTATCAACGTTTCACTTTACCAAAATAATCTACAA
The DNA here is from genome assembly GCA_032355605.1 of Rubia tinctorum. Taxonomy (NCBI): domain Eukaryota; kingdom Viridiplantae; phylum Streptophyta; class Magnoliopsida; order Gentianales; family Rubiaceae; genus Rubia; species Rubia tinctorum. The sequence goes on along the minus strand of JAULKM010005544.1, from coordinate 354 downwards.
ATTTTTAAGATGGAATTAGTACTCCCTCTGTCCCAACTTAAATTACATAAAATATTTTTTATGGCATTCGAGAAACATGTTGTTAATATGTTTAACTACGCATTAACAGATAAAAAGTTGATATTTAGAAATAACTTATTGCGTCGAATCCAACAACATCACATATGATAATATTATTGTTTATATATATGTATATATATATATATATTCAAATAGCGGTCAACATTTGATAGAGAATAATGTCAATATAAAATGTGCAATTTAAACCGGGACAAAGTGATACGAATATCAAAAGGGGAATTTAATGCTTTGATGGATCACCTTCATAATGAAGAACTTAAGAAGAAGTCGACA
>JAULKM010005533.1:0-15118 GCA_032355605.1 Rubia tinctorum | reverse complement strand
TCTACGATCTTGAATACCTTGACGTTCATTTGAATAGAAAGGAAATTTTCTCAGATTTCTTATTCCAAAACATTTTAAAGACAGACAACTTTGTTCCAAAATTTTGAAAAAAATGTAGCAGATTTTGGGATTTAGGGTTGAGATCCAAAAATTTGGAGTTGTTTTGTAATTTTCAAAAATTTGGGGAATGTTTTACAAATTTTCCTAATTTGGAGCTGTAGTTGAATTATACTTATTTGGGGAATAAGATTCTAATTTGGAAAGAGAAATATTTCAGAAATATTTCGAATTGGGGTTGAAAAAGAAGGGGAAAAACTGATTTGGGAAAAGGAAACTTAAAACCCTAGTTGGAATAGGAAAATAAAATCAAAACATTTCCGGATAAGGAAATTGAGGGGAATTTTCGACAAGGGGAGCATTAAATTGAAGATATTCCTATACTTATAAGGATTCAGGTTCGGATATTAAATCCTATTCTATTTAGGAAAAGGTACTTGAATTTTCGGAACTTTTTGTTGCCTATTTAAAGCGTTCTTCTTTTGATCATAACTCATTCAATATACCTTCGATTCAAGCCATTAAAATTACGTTTTGTTCCTTATTCTCTTAAGAATATGGAGTTCCACTTTGTAGAGCCAATTTTGGAGCTTAACATTCTGTAAAATTCAAAATAAATACTGTTGTAATCATTAACTAGTTTTGCTTTGAAACTGCTGTAAATTAAATGATTACACCTATCCTAACCTTCGCCTTGTGGGTTGTGAGTGTTATACACTTGGTGAGTGACCTACTAAACAAAAAGTGAATGGGGGAATGTTTTCTACTAATTTTTTTTGTTTTTCTTTGCAAATCTTAGCTGGGATGGCGGATGATAATCCATTCGTCCCACCTTTTGTTGGCGATCCCAGCAATGTAGCATTAACGAACAATCCCGATGATGGACGTGGTAATCAACCATATGAGGAACCACCAGACAGTTGGGCGTACCAACGAATCAAACTAAACTAACCATTGATCCAGATCGGTTTGTTGTTGTAATAAATGCGATCATGAGTGAAGTGCAACAATTGGTGAGAAAAGTCGACGGCAAAGCCAATTCTATGCCATCAACATTCACCAAGAAGGATGATCTGAACCGTGTAGTTCACAATTTTCATGGTTACACCAGTTCGATGGAAGAATCTGTACATGCTTTGAAAAGATGATCGCACCGAGGGTTTTCTAGAAAGCATCACAAAAGCATATGTCATTCCCGAAGGATGCCAAGTTTGGATTCAGGCGAGGGTTTGAATACTGCCCATGACATCAAGGGTTTAAAATATGATATTCCTAAGTTTTATGGTCAGAACAATCCGGCGAGGTATCTTGATTATGAGCGACAGATTAAGAATCTGTTTGATCTCAACAATTTTTGGGAGAAAGAAAAAGTGAAAGTGGCACAGTATTCCTTCACAAATTATGCAGCATAATGGTTGGAAAAATTTAAAGAAATAAGATTGTATGCCAGGAAGAAGCCAATTATAACTTGGGAAAGATTGAAGTTCGAGTTTCGCTTATATTATGTTCCACCTACATATTTGATGGAACAACATTCTTACTTGAGAAATATGAAGCAAGGAATTTGATCTATGGATGAATATTGGAAAGGTCTTGAATTAACTATGAGAAGGGTTAGAATGAAACATGACGACGCATTTATAAAGAATCATTTTATAGAAGGCTTACGGAAAAATCTCCAAGTACCGGTTAAGTTTCAACATCATGTGTCGATGGGAGACTTACTAGTGAAAGCACCTTGAGGCCTAGAAAGACTCAGTTCGGATTTTCCAATAAAAGACCAGGTTTTGATTCAGAAAACCCCTTGTTCGGCTGAGGAAGAGGGAGTACCATGGGAGTCCGTGGTTCTACACAATCCTATTCAAATCTGACTTATAGTCCCAATGAATGAAGGATGGTGCCATACACCCAACTATCTAGCAGAAATCCAAGTAACTCTAATTCTTCTTCATCAAATACAATTTCTTTTAATGCTCATACTTGTTTTAATTGTAAATAATGAGCACATGTGCGCAATAACTGTCCCCATGCTCGAATAATGACTACAGTAGAGGAGAGAGAAGAAGAAGATGAATATGCTGATATGCCAGCACTGTATGAAAACGGGGAAGAACATGCAGATGAAGAGATCATCATAAATGATCAAGGTGAACAAGGTCCAAAAATACAAGGTAATTTCATGTCATTGAGACTTCTCAACTCTCAAATGGCTAAAATAGAGGTACAACGTATTAATAATTTCCATAATCGTTTCCTTGTGAAAGATAAGAATTGCTTAGTGATTATAGAGGGTAGATCTTGTGCTAATGCTGTTTCTACTCTTCTAGTTAAATCGTAGTCATTGACTGTTACTACTTATCCATCTCCATATAAACTTATTTAATTAAATGGTAGTGAGGAAATTAGGGTAACTAAACAATGCATGATTAAATTTAGGATCGGTAAGTATCATGATTCTATATTATGTGATGTTATACCTGTAGAAGTTAGCCATATTTTGTTGGCCAGACCTTGGCAGTTTGATTGAAAATCTATACATGATAGCTACGCTAAAAAATCACCATGACTAAGGATAGAACTAGGTATACTTTGACCACATTGTCTCCTATGGAAGTCCTTGAGGCTTAAAAGTGCATGAAAGTCGATAAGGAGAAGTTTTCGACTGAGGCAGAGGTGGCCGAACTAAACCCTACTCAAGGTTTGAGTGATTTCGGCCAAGGCAATAAAAGGAGGCAAAACCCTTAAATTTTCAACCATAGATTACGGAGGGCCGATTCTAAGGCAGGTAAGACTGGTAAGTCGCAGAATGATCCTACAAAGTAGCATAAAGTATTATCTTCAAATATTAGTATTTAACCTTCTATTTAAATGATGAGGCATGAAATACCTAGTGACTCTGGTAAATATTTTTATGCTTCAATATGAGATGTGAATCATTCTTTGAATAATCATTCTTTCGTTCTCATTATGCACTTTAAAGAAAGTTACTTCGCCATGGAAGATATACATATAAATGTACCTTCACGATTTTTTGAGATGTTAAAGGAATTTAGAGATGTCTTTCCTGAGGAACTATCTCATGGTTTACCACCAATACGAGATATTGAACATCATATAGATTTGATACCGGATTCAGCCATTCCAAATTGCCCGACTTATAAAGAAAACCCTAAGGAGACAAAGAAACTACAAAGGTAAGTCAAAGATCTGCTTGAAAAAGTTTATGTGCGTGAATCTTTAAGTCCTTGTGTTGTACCTGTCATTTTAGTTCCTAAGAAAGATAAAACTTAGCGTATGTGCATTGATTGTCGTGCAATAAACAAGATTACCATTAGGTATCGCTATCATATACGTAGGTTAGATGATATTCTTAAAGACTTACATGGTATCGTTATTTATACTAAGATTGATTTAACTCAGTGACATCATCATATTAGAGTAAAGGAGGGTGTTGAATGGAAAACTGCATTTAAGACTAAGTTTGGGTTGTATTAATGGACTTTTATGCCTTTTGGTTTAACTAATGCATTTAAGACCATGTTCTTAGGAGATTTATAGGTCATTTTGTTGTTGTTTATTTTGATGACATTATTATCTATTATAAGTCAATTGATGAACATATTTATTATGTTAAAATGGTTCTCGTTGCACTCCGAAAGTCTAAATTTTATGCTAACATCAAGAAGTGTACCTTTTGGGCTTCGAAAGTTTTTTTTCTTGGTTTTGTTGTATCTAGTAATGGTATCAAGGTGGAAAAAACCAAGGTTAAAGCCATTAGGTCATGTACGACTCCCACAAATACCAATCACGTGCGATCGTTTCATGGTTTAGCTAGTTTTATATAGAAGGTTTGTGCGTGATTTTTCTTCTATTGTTGCACCTTTAAATGAACTAGTTAAAAAGGATGTGGAAGTTGTGTGGGGAGAAAGCCAAGAGAATGCATTTAATTAATTGAAAGTAAGGTAATGTAAGGATCGTGTACTTGTTTTACCTGATTTTAATCGTACTTTTGAAATTCTTTGTGATGCATGTGGTATGGGTATTGGGGTTGTTCTTATGAAAGAGAATCGACCTATAGCTTATTTAAGGGAAAATTTAAAGGGAGGTTCTCTTAATTATCATGTTTATGACAAGGAATTTTATGCTATTGTGGGGGCTTTAGAGACATGGCAACATTATTTATTGCAAAAAGAGTTTGTTATTCATAGTGATTATGAGTCCTTGAAATACTTGAAGATTCAGATGAACTCGAATAAGCATAATGCTAAGTGGTCTAGTTTTATTTAGTCGTTGGCAGTTTGAAAATGTTTTCAGAAGGGAAAAGAAAATGTTATAGCGGATGCTTTGAGTCGTTGGCAGTTTGATCGAAAATCTATTCATGAGGGCTACATCAATAAAATTACTGTGATTAAAGATAGAACCATGTATACTTTGACACCATTATCTCCTGTGGAAGTCCTTGAGGCTCAAAAGCGCATGTAAGTCGACAAGGAGAAGTTTACGACTAAGACAAAGGTGGCTGAACTAAACCTTACTTAGGGTTTGAGTGATTTCGGCCACAAGGCAATAAAAGGAGGCAAACATCCTGTCAATATTGACCATAAGTCAGGGAGGGCCTATGCTAAGGCAGGAAAGATAGGTAAGTCGCAGAATGATCCTGAAAAGTTGCATAAAGTCCTATCTTCACATCTTAGTCCTTTACCTTCTATTTATATGAAGAGACATGAACTGCCTAGTGACTCAGGTAAATCATTTTATGCTTCAATAATAAATATGAATCATCCTTCGACTAATCATTCTTTCATTCTTATATTGAAATTTAAAGAAAGATACTTAGCCAAGGAAGATATACCTATGAATGTTCCTCCACGGTTTGATGAGACATTACAGGAATTTGAAGATGTCTTTCCTGAGGAACTGCCTCATGGTTTACCACCAATACAATTTATTGAACATTAGATAGACTTGACACCATGTTCAGTCATTCTGAATTGTCTTGATTATAAAAGAAAACCCTTAGGAGACAAAGGAACTACAAAGGCAAGTTAATGATCTACTTGAAAAAGGTTATGTGCTTGAATCTTTAAGTCCTTGTGATGTACCTACCATTTTAGTTCCTAAGAAAGATAAAAAAAATTGGTGTGTGTGCATTGATTTTCGTGTTGTAAACAAGATGACCATTAGGTATCGTCATCTTATACCTTGGTTTGGATGATATACTTGAAGATAGCAAGATGTCATTTTTATTACAGTTTTCTTAGTTTAGTATTTTTAGGAGCTAAGCACTATACTCTTTTTCTCACTAGGTTTTTTAGTGGGGTAGTGTGCTCATATTTAGAGTAAATTTTTGAAATATTGTAATTTAGGAGTTTTAGTTCTGATTGAATTAGATTTGGTAAGTTTTAATAAGGTAGATTCCTTCAAGAATTCATCTAATATTTGGATTGATTTACTTGGATGAATTTGGTCATAATTTAGATTTAAATTAGGTATTGTAATTAGATATGATTTTAGATTCTTAAAGCTGTCATAAGTCATTCCAGTTTCTGACAGTAATTACCAAATTCTTGTCTAATTTGTATTCTTGAAGGCTACACCTATGTACTATAAATAGTGGATGGTTTTCAACATTTTAATAACCATTGGCATTTTTATACATCATATATCCAAAATTTGATTTATTACTCTTTGCTTGAAAGCGATCCATTGTTGCTTAATCATGCGGCCTAATGAGTAATCAGTTTGTCAGCTGTGATTAGGGTTGGACGAAATTACCTTCATTACAGTCAAGAAAACATCAAAATTCAGCAATCCATAGTCTTCGTAAGGAGATTCATATCAGTTGGTATCAGATCTCAACGAAAATATTCTATTGTTGTAAAATCAGGAGTTTTCGAGCTTACCATTATATCAATTGACATTATTTGGTATCGTAGCGCGATATCAGTTGGTACCTTCATTTTCGTATAAAAAAGGAAATCAAAAATAGAAATCTGCCACCGAAAAACAATCACCGCCGCTCAAGTCCAGTTCTAACGACCAGCTTTGTACTAGCTCTTGGAACAGATAAGCCATTGCCTCCCATCGCCACTCTTCTCCATCTCCGACCAATCTCCGTTCTGCTCACCATCAAGACTCCTTCTTTAGCGAGACCTCCATTGTTCCAGTTTTGGGTTTTCTTCTCCGACAGCCTTTCATCACCAAGGTTTCAGTTCAGCGTCTCGGCGGCCTCCTTCTTTCCGACACGATAATGCCACCCAATCAGAAGCCCATTGCGACCTGCTAATTTTCTCTGTTTGTTGCTACAAATATGCTCCGTCCATTGTTGAAAATCGGCCAGCGCATGTTCCTACACGCTCTTAAAGTCAGCAGCGTCTTCCACCCATAACATGTGTTGGTCACGCGCGAGAAGTTGGCATCAAATCTTCTCTAGGCTCGTGTATTACACGCCTTGGTTAACTCTTCATATCATGTGACACCAATCTATCGTGAGTTATTGAATTTGTCGCGAGATATCTCATTTTATCACTCGCTGCTTATTATCTCACGAGTTAAAGCCACAACAACATCCAAATCACTATCTAGTCAGCATATAGTCACTTTTTTTTAGCAGGACTTCGTAGGGATGACATGGGACGTTTATCACCATTTTCATTTGAAGATCTTTCAGGTTTCAAGGACCAAAATTTTCGACCATGGAGGGAATGATACAATATCATTTTATCATTTTATTATAGTTTTCTTAGTTTAGTATTTTAGGAGCTTACACTATACTCTTTTTTCCACTGGGTTTTTGAGTGAGGTAGTGTGCTCATATTTAGAGTAAATTTTGAAAGCTTGTAATTTAGAAGTTTTAATTATGTCTGGTAAGTTTAGATAAGGAAGATTCCTTCAAGAATTGATCCAATATTTGGATTGATTCACTTGGATAAATTTGGTCATCATTTAGATTTAAATTAGGTTTTGTAGTTAAATATGGTTTTAGGTTCTTAAAGTTTCCATAAGGCATTCCAGTTTCTGACAAGAATTACCAAATCTTTGTCTAATTTGTATTCTTGAAGGTTAAGCCTATGTACTATAATTAGAGGATGGGTTTTCAGCATTTTAATAGCCTTTGACACTTTTTTATATCATATATTTTGAGTTATTACTCTTTGCTTGCAAGCGATGCATTGTTGCTTAATTTCGAGGGTTAATTAAGTTAACAATAATCTTCAATCTGTGAGCTAATCCTGCAAGTTAGTTAGTAAATAGTTTGTGTAGCTATGATTAGGTCTTGGCGAAATTACCTTCATTACAGTTAAGAAACCATCAAAATTCTGCAATCCAGAGTTTTCGTAAGAATATTCATATCAATTCGTTTCCCAATTTCATATTAAGATTTGTAATTGTATTTAAGATTTGTAATTGTATTTAAGATTTGTAATTCAAGGAAAGATGACCAAATATTTAGACAAGTGTTATGGAACCAGAACACTCATCCATAGAGCAGATAACTTTTCTGTAGTTACATTCAAAGTCAGAAATGACGTCGGTTTAATTTTGGAAATTGGATTTGAATTCCCTCTTAAATAGGATAAAACACGATATGAGCCTCGATTTTGGAAACCCTTGAGTTATAGTGCCCTATACGTAATTGATATTCATTTCAAATTTGGAATTGCTAACGGAAAATATCGTAACTTAGTCTCTAACGGAAAATAATGTAATAGAATATCACAGGCTTCCTATTGTGGGTTCATAAGCATACCCCCCGATGTAAGGACATTCATATACACTCACTCAAAAACCAATAGTTGCTCTACGCTCAACACCGACAAGTCATATTTGTATGCTTGCCCAGACCTATCTCCTTGCAACCTAAAATACTTATTCCCCATCTATATGGGAAACAAGTGTTAGAAATTGGTCTTACTAGGCCATGGTTGTTGGTGATCTATCTCATTTAGGTCGTCGGGGATGATGGGATGCAAAAAAAAGGATGGGTCCAGGGGCACCATTACACAACAATTATCGTTAATTTACTAATAGGGACATTTATTCCTTTAAATTTATTAGGCTCTCAAGATTCTTCTCAAATTAGTATAAAATTGAACTAATTCATCATGGTAGGTTGGACAATCTTTTCTATTAGATTGTGTAAATAATGAGGACAAAACTGGTCTAGTATGTAATAAAAATTTAAATTGTTGACACAACATGGATTCAGCACCTTGGTTGCCATGTATTTACAGTGTTTCCATTCAACATACCGCATCTCTGTCGCCTCATTGAGTAATTTCCAAATTGCAGTGGGTTGTGGAGGAGGCTTATGGCTACAATGTGTTCTCATTTTCCATTCACGAACGATGGGCCTAGCTTATTCTTCGTCGTCAGCTTCCTCCCATGTAGGATTGGGAATCGATGAAGAATGAGCCTTGGATGTTATTGCTATATTCGATTTCAATGCCCACTTGGAATGACCCATTTTTTAATCTTGTTATTTTGGAATATTGGATGTTATTAAACTAATTGGAATTGGTGAGGGTGAGGGTGGAGGTGGAGGTGGGGGAGGGGTGTGGGAATTAAAAAATTTGTTGGGAGATTGCAGAATTTAGGAAAGAACATCCGCTGCATATGAAACAAGTCCCAAGTTTGTAATGAATTTTTTTATTATTAAAGGAGGGGACAAATATTTTTTTCCGAACTCAAATTGTAGTCGGTATTAAAAGAATTTGTTTTCATCGAACACAAGCAGTTTACAGTGGAATTTACAAGTACTCTTCCAAGTTCGTAACAAAGACCTTCCGAACCCTAGACGAGGGTCTAATTTAGTTCTGAATTCAAAAGAGTCGCCAACTGGTGCAATATTTGAAGGTCATCGTTGATCTTCGGTGGATTAACTACCTTCTACCATCAATGGATGCAATTTATTGTCCATTGTGGCCCCAATTTCACACTGATTTCAAAATGTCTCTCCATCCACCCTCCAACCCGTCAAAACACTCATTGTACCAACACTCTTTCCCTTTAATACATCAACCAAACGAACATTTGAATGCTTGAATTCATTAACAAGGCAGGATAGTGACTATCATTGTGAAGCTAAAGATGGATCTCTTAAAGTTTCAGATCTCAATAATCCCTTAAGGTAAATAAGTTTCCGTCAAGAAAATATGGGTGTTAATGGAATATGAATTAATCTACCCCCATCCCAAAGCTATAGAATGATCTACAACCCCTTCCATCAAGATGAAGAAATGGTCACATGTTTTGGGAATAACCAACCCTTTATTTGGGTAGGTTTTTTTTTGTTAGCCTATTTAATGTGGAGTGAATGGAGGATCTCGTGTCAAAACTATACATTTTAATCCTTGGTCTTGCCGTGGGATTTCAATCCTTTGTTACATTTGAAAAACATTGTATTTTCTCTAAAAGTCATTTTCAATTATAATTCTGGTCCATTGATAAAATTTTAAGTGTATTTTCCAAGGATTGTGAAGGTCAAGTTGATCCCTAAAAAGGTAGAAAAAATAAGCAACAAGGGAATACACTATGGACGGAACCCTAGTTTGCATTGGTACCAGGGGAGTATAAGAATAAAGTATGGATGGAATATGAGGCACATTTTTAATTTGTCCATATTATTACATTTATTTTATTATTATTTTTGTGACTGAGTGATGTTTACATGAAATTCTTAGTGAATAATAAAGCATGTTTCCCCCCCACATGTTAGAGACCATCTTACACATATGTCATAAGATGATGGCGGCACTTTCGATCCTTCCCAAGTTGTTGTGGAAGTTTCGAGAAGAGCATGTAGTTTCTCATAACACGTTGGAGAAAAATGACATTTCCGTCTCCATTAAAACTACTTTTATACCATTTGCTTTTGTTACTTTATAATTCAATACCTAGAAATTCATTTTCCATGTATCACATTTTGTCTTTGATTTTGTTTAGGACTTCTAAGACATATTGTTAGTGAAATGGTTTTTTGTTTGGAGTTCGAGTATGTATTGGTTCTTAAATTTGGTACTATACATTGAATCCCTAACAAGCCTCGTTTATGAATATACTACTACAATTATAACCAAAAACTACCTTTAAATACATTAAACCAATTTCAATACCGATGTCAAATTAGGTAATGGTTTGTTCACTAAAGCATAAGTCAACTAGACTCCCGACCACTTGAATGCGAGCTCCGAGTATATATCCGAAATTGAAACATCATGTACACAACTCAGATGAGAGCAAATTATCAACGTTGGATCTGAAATTGAAACACATAGCGATCAATCCTCCAATAATATAAATATTCACAATGATTTAACAGTCGTGAACACTTTCGTCATGCACTAGTGTTAAATATAGTAAGTTAGGTTCATGTCATGCGTTGCACAGTGGGTAATATTTAATTTTGAATCCAACTATTTTAATATATTTTCTGGATGATATGATATTTATAAATTATTATTTACAATGATGAACATTGTAGTAATAATATAATCTAGTGTGTATATATGGAAGTGTTTTGGCTATTAATTCAAATGGAATTGAATCTTTATTAATAATAAATTATATTTTTTTTTGGAAAAATAAATCACTAAAAGATGCATTTGAATGTTCTATTTATGATGTACAACAATGAAAAATTGATATGGTAATGCAATGATATATAAAGCATCCAAATCATAATCAATTTTTTTTATTAACATACATAAAGCAAAGCAATGTGGTTTTTCCAAATAGTCAGATACATAAAAGTCATTAACGACTTTGGTTGATAACAAAATGAGACGATACAAACATAAATAATTTTTATTATTATGTGTTTTGGGATAAATTTTAAATCTATGACTTCTGTGAGAATAAGAAAGCTACGCTATATTTTAGCATTGATATAGCATGTAACAACAAAAATAGAGTATTAAAATAACAAGAGGATAAAGTTTTTGTGGTCCATAAAAAACTGGTCCACCAAGGTCGTAATTTTAAAACTCAAAAAAAGAACTTCTCTATCAACCAAATTCTCGCTTGCCCAAAATAAATTGCAATTTCAATCGACTTGTCATTATGTTAAATACAATCGGTCTTTAAACGCGACGTATCACAAAAAGAATCAATAAGAGTTTTTCCTCATTCGTTTTGGAATTGCATAGCTGTTATGGTTTCATCCTATTATGTAGCTATTGTATAATAATTTTCTAAAGGAGGGATACAAAAAGTGAGAGTGCTTCCGCCTTAGAGTTACCAATGAAAATTGCAAATAGATTTATCTATATCGGGGCTAGTTTTCTTTGGAATATAACAGAAAAAATGTTTCTGATTAAAAATTCATACGGATTGGTTGAGGATTGGAAAGAAACTCTGTTCTTCTGACTATGTCTATCGACTTATCAGTAACAGTTGACTGTCCTAGGGAGGTGTTACTCAATTTTCTAAAACGATTTCGACAACCATCTAATGTGTTGACCCATTTCGTTACTAACCTGCTTATTTTCTAACCTGACCCAATTCGATTATGACCAAACCCAAATGTTGCCCTAGCTGACTTGGAAAAAATAACCTAAATGTTGGTCATAATCAAATTATCTAAGCGAAGTGTCATATTGAGTGTTAAATTGAAATGGGCCAAGTCAGTTATGGCAGAAAACTACGACCAACATTTCATTTCTAACCTGCTTATTTTCTAACCTCACCCAATTCTATTATTTTCTGGTGGACTGTTTCCACCTGGTCTTCAAAGATGGAGAGAATAGGTCGGGTCGCTGGACAAGAACCGAACTCAAGCTTTACATAGACCAAGGAACCCATTGCTTGATAGCGCTGGTTTGCGCAGTTCACAGGAAAACAAAACAACCAATGGAGGAGACAGAAAAAGAGAGTGGAGCCCAGCAACCCCATCGTCTAAAGGTAGTGGTAGGCGCCTTCCCGATTATGGTAGGTGGCTCAGGCGGTGGTGAACAGATCCCGACGGTGGCAGCGCACTCGACGGTAGTTGGCATCTCCCGGAGGTGCTTGATGGCGCTCAATGGAAGTGGTATCTCCCCCCAATCTCAGCTCTTCTGGAAATTCAGCATAAAGCATATCCATCGAAATCTTTTTTTCAGTCTATCCATTAAATTTGTCCCCACTCCATGCATTGATCTGTTGTCCAATAAATTTTTGTTGTGGTTGGCTGTAACCGGGCAGGCTCGTGGTGGTTGCAGCGGAGAGACGACGATAATCGGTGTAAGTAGTGGTGATAGGTTACGGGCAACAACCAAAATTGGTCATCATGTAGCGGGTACATGGTTTGACCCACTGAAAAATAGGAAAACGGGTCTTCCTACAAAAGTAGGTATTCGATGATCGAAGTTTTCTGACATACAACAGAGTTCCCACCTGCCTGCATTACCACACCTGAAGCGGGTTTGGAGGGCAATGCTCTTTAGTCAAGAATTACTTATCGATGATAGAAGATTTGCGCTGAAGTTTGACTTCCCTGGATGAAAGAATGGGTTAGGTTATGTTTGATCTTAGTTGTTTTCTATGTGTTATTGTCTAGGTATGTTGTTGGTGCTCTCACAATTCCCGTGAGACTTTGGTTCTTCCCTGTCACTGATTGGAGAAATCTAGTTACAACCTCATAATCGGTTCTCAATACTAGAACTAGGGAGTTGTGGTAACCCGGTGGGGATCAACATGGCCAACTATGAATAAATATGGAGGCACGCAGTACCGAACTGCTTCAAATTAAAATGGACCTGCACTCCAAACTCCACCAACAGACGCTTATTATCGTTGATTGGAGAAATTCATCTACAACCTCCTCAAAACTACACAACTGTCGTAACATGGTGGACACAAAGATTGGAGGTGCGAGTTGAGTAGCAGACTGCCAATATAACACATGACCCTAATGATAGGTCCATTTGCAGGAGCTCACCCCACAATATATGAGCAGAGGTAGGTATTTAGAAACTTTTAAAGATTATTTATAATTGTTAGGTATGATTTGTGTGAATTAAACGTGGAACAAATCTATAACGATCTTATAATTGATGAGAATGAGAGCACCCTTTGCTTCAAAAAGAAAATCAAGACTAATGCATACTTCCTTCGTCTCACCAGTAATGATATAAATATTTTTTAAAGTCAAATTTGATCAACTTTTATCATAAATATAAATTATTATACATATAATAAATATATCATATGAGATACTGTTGAATTCAGTTTAACATACATTTTTTTAAATATCAACTTTTTTTACGAAATTGGTATATGTAGTTAGAGATATTTACAGTCAAACGTGATCATTGAAAACTGTGAAAAATCAAATGTCATTACTGATGGGACGGAGGGATTATAAAACTGAGTTGGAATAAGCCATGGAATTAGAAGACAAAGATGAGTTGGGTGAGATTGTACATTTGGGGATACAAGTTCTGCTTTTAGCGGGGGAAAAAGATTCATTGTAACATTGATGAGCAAGAGATGCCACCTCTTTGCGTCCAGTAGAATAACAGATTTGATGGGCGGTCAAAATATGGTCAAAGAAGGTATGTAGTGGGACTGGTGGGTATGGATGATCATGAGTCGGATTTGAATCGAGTCCAATAAAATCCAGATTCGATCCTTAAAAATTTTAGTTAGACTCAGACTCGATCCGTAGCCGTAGAGTATGAAAATTTTAGACTCATACTCAAATTTGATGGGTCCAAAACGGGTTTTACGTCCAAAAGGTGTCCAAACTGGGTCCTAAATGGATCTAACTTTCTAATTTTCTTCTTCACTAAATAAAATATGTATTATTTAAATATAAATAATTCAAATTGATTATGGACATGAATTGATTCTTCAAGAAAAAAATATAGTACACATTATTTGATTAATTAAAAATAAAAATACAAAGAAAATACAAAAGTAATTTAGAAATTAGGATAAATGATATATATAGTTAGGGTAATATGAGTTTACGGGTTGGGCCTAAGTCTTAATATTTTAGACCCGGATCCAGACCCATTTTCTAAAATTTAGACACATACCCAAATTCGGATCCATTGGGTCTAATTTTTTTGGATCCATACCCAACCCAATAAGTCTAAATCATATGGGTATAAGTCGGATTCTAAACTCATGATCATCCCCACTCATGGGGTTACATACAATTCTGCAGTTTAGTTAGTGAGCGAAGACGTAAACAATTGGTTTAGAGATGGGGAGGTTGATAATAAAAAAAGACAAGGTTTCGTTCAAGACTTTTCCCCTAACTGAGCTGCAAAAAAGGCAAAAATAGCAACCACGTCGAATTTTTTCAGATTAAAAATTGGACTTAGGAATATCACAATTAAGCCACAATATTGAGATATTGTTATCTACGTGGGTTGTATGTGGAATGTAAAAGAAAATGTATAAAATTCCATTGAAATTAAGGGCAATGTGGTTCTCCATCGGACAATTTTCTTATCCATAATTCATGTCATTCCATGATATTAACCTACGTTAGGGTCAGATTACAAACACAGAAACAGGATCTCAACATCCGATTAAACAAAATGCAAAATAGAAGTGACGGATTTTGCAAAATTGAACCTCTAAGTCGTGCTCCACCGCCATCATCGCCGTTGGTGGCACCATACCTGGCCCCGCCGGCTTCTCCCACCCTTGCCCCGCCTCCAATTGCCCTAACTTCCCGCATCGTCGCCTCCTATCCCCAAATTCTTCACTCTCTTCACATCACCTCCAAAGACCCCACTGACTCTCTCCATTGCGCCCCCTTTCTCCCTCTCCCCAGCCCTAGCCTCTCGTACCGCCGCCCCCTGTTTCCCCAAATTCTTCAGCTTGTTCTCACCACCGCTAAAGGCCACGCCGACTCCCTCCGTCGCTCCCCCTTGATTACGCCTACCAGAAACTCCTCCAGTCACCATGTTCTTAATCTGGTCTCTGTTCATGCCGCACCAGTCTCTTTTCGAGGATTTTCCACGATTCACCTAAACCTTATCCCCCGCTCGTTGACCCTCGCCATCACCGTCTCCCACCGCCTCAACCTCCTCCTCCCGGACACCATTAGTCGGCGTCCACCGGAAAC
>JAULKM010005524.1:0-15118 GCA_032355605.1 Rubia tinctorum | reverse complement strand
TGGTAGGACGGCCTCTGCTGAATTTCCCGATTAGGGCTTTTGCGAAGGGAATGGCTAGCAGGTCGATCTCCTCCTCTAGATAAAGCACTGCTACCTCTCCTTTGTAATTGTGGTGAGGATGAAGGCCGATAGGATCTGAGGTTGGTTTCGGGATCATAAGTGTTTCGGCAAATGAAGCCTTATTGGTTGACCATGGCGGAGCCGCCATGACATGGATTTTCCGGCGTAGAACCATTATACAGTAGTAGTGAACATTAGAGAAGAGAGAGAGTAAGTGTCTACGATTTGGTTGAGAGATTTGGTGTTAGTGTTATGTTCTTCAGAGATTTGGTTGCATTCAAGGATCTATTTAAGCTTATAAAAACTAAGATAAGCCACTCTTTGGCTGTGGAAATTATAAATCTCGAGATTACATAGTTCTTAAAGCGGTGATATTTGTCTATATAACCAAATTAGGGTTTAATCAAGCGATGAGAAGAGATTGTCTTAGTTTCTATCGATGTTATTGTGTCTCATGATGAATTCGGATTTCACTTACTTTGTTATTTTTTATAGTAATTAATAATTCCTGCGTTGAACTTAGCTGCAGTGTCTGCCTTAATTCTGCCTGCAAAGGAGAGGGTACATAGTGATATTCTGAATGAACCGATATATGCTTAATCTTCCACTACTGCTGCTACTCCCGTTTGTCTGGTTTTGCAAAAGGCTGCATCAGTTACAAAGGTCATGAATTCTTGTGGAAGGAGGAACAGGACGCCATCTCTTATTATATCAACCTGTGGTCGATTCCTCCATTCCTGCTTCGTGATTACCTCAGAGAATTCCTGAATGCCATCAATATTCTCCTCTTTGATATACCATGAGTGAGTCCTATTTGCATCTTCTGAAATGGCAACAGGATCAGCACCCGGATCAACTTTTCCTCTGTCCCACACAATACCATTTCTGTATTTCCATATCGACCAGATCATACACAAAGAATGTGTAACATCTACCTCCGTAGGTGCCGTAAGAATCCATTGTGCAAACAATTCTATGAAGCACGGAGTGCTTGAGAAATCAAAACCAAGTCTACATCTCCAGGCTCTCTGAGTGACATCACTTTCTGCAAATAAGTGATGGGCATATTCCATATATGAGAAACAGATTGGGCGTAATGGACTCAAAGGGACACCTCACCAGTGAAGATCTTTCGCCGTCGGCGTTGCTTTTGCCAATATTCTCCATTCTAAAATTTTAAACCTCTCCGGAACTTTCAGCCTCCACAATTTTTTCCATATTTGTGGAAAATTTAAGGTAGCATGATTACACTACAACAAACATCACCTATTACCTCAGTTCTATAGGCCTTTTTACTTATGTTTTTAGTCCCAAAACATCCATGGTAAATACGGCTGTAGTAAAAAGTACATTTTTTACTTCGGTTCAGAACCAAGGTATAAAAGTACTTTTTACCTCAGTTTTTGACCGACGTCGGGAGATTTGTGAGCAACGTCTGTTCAAGCAAGATGACCGACGATTGGAGTTTGTAACTGCGACATTGTTCAAAACGATATCGGCTCAAATATGGAGCGACATCGATGATAGCAAGAACCCAGACGAGGGGACTGAAATTACTACGACATCGTCAATGTCAACATCGCGGATAAATGATAGCAACGTTGAAGATAATGGTTTGCGACATCGCATGCTCCAAGGCACCATCGTACGTGGAAGGATATTAAATACGATCTCGTTTTGTATGGGCGGCGTCAGGAAAAAAAAGTCTCCAATTTATGCGACGTCGGTAAAGTTTTGTTGCTTTACCGGTTTTTGCGACGTCGGGGATTAGTATCGGAGACATCGGTTCTAGTACAATATTATAACATTTAATATTTGATTACACAAAAATTTATTCGTCGATAGCCGTTATGTGTGACCTAATGTTCTACAACTCGTGAAATGTTTACACATCACACGACAATCAATTGTTGTGCAATTGATGTCCATAAAGGATGATAATGCAATGAACCAACAAAACTAGAATAATGATGGCAACTACATGTTAGAATATATTAAAATACATGAGGTTGATATGAAATTGAAACATTAATTATATTGAACCTACATTGTCTCGTTGCATGCTGAAAATCCATCAATAACTCTCTTTGTCCTATTACAAAGAATACACATTAAACAAAAAAATGGTTAGAATTGGGCAGTCTCCTAGTGATGTACACATAATATATTCATACGCAGACGATATTATTCTGAACATGGAAAAAGCACCTGGTCTGCTTGAAAGAAACGTCACATGCAGTGGAGAACGAAGTCGCAAAGTCTGACTAAAGAGCGACGTCGGACCTTCTTAGATATGACAATTATTTCATAGCATTTGCGACGCCGGTCATCGTTTGGTACCATATCGTATGTGAAAATTATTTTGATTGACGTCGCACATTCAACTTTTTTCATACGAAGATAAGATTATTGTCCACAATCAAGCCTAATCTAAGCCTTTTTAATCACACCTTATAAACATTACATTATCTAGAGAACACGAAAAATATAAACTATATAACATGTTACACAGCCATCATACTTTATGAAAATATCCAATCTTTGATCAATGAGTAAGAAAAACATATAGAAGGAATATGGAAATAAAGATGGGAAATGAACATGGAATGGATGTAAGACTACCTCAATTGATTTGAACCCGGAGATGCTCCATCCTCATATACTTGTTGATGTTCTAGAGAAGCAAATTGATTGAGTTCTTTATTGGTTGAATCAGTGTGAAATGGAAATGATGGTATGTAGTTGGGTTTGGTGGAGGAATGTTGTTGATGGGAAATGTGTTTTGTTGCTGAATGTTATTAAAATGAAAAATTGAAGGGGGGAATTTTTGGTTCAAATGTTTGGCTCAAATTTTTGGTTCCTGCTGGAAAATTCAATTCATGTGACGTCGCAGAGGGGTCTCTTTTGGATTCATTTTGTACGAAAAATTAGTGACATCGCATAAGGGTCACAATGAAATTTTAGAAAAGTGTAGTAAAATACTCCCTGTTAAGATTGCGGTCCTTAACGACGACCCGTTTATGCACAAATGAGAATAACATTGTTCTAAAAATGTGAGTAAATATTTGTTATCTCCAATTTTACATTTCAAGTTCTCCCACTTTGTAGGAGAGACCTAAGTGAAAAATTATAAATGCACACTGACATTTCCAAACCCGATTACAATCGGAAAGAAAAGAAACGTAGACATCCGAAGTTGAACTTATACTTACCGAGGGTAATAAAAAACTAGTCTTATTCCACATATAATTCCTTATGTTATTCTTAATGACGCCTCGTATACTAGTAAGTAATCTTCTACAATCTGTGTGGGGCCATGTGCTGTCGCTTTAAAATTTGTGATGGACGGAATTCTATTATCTTTTTTTTATTCAAAAACCAAGAATATGAAATTTCATGTGATTCTATGTGGTGGAAATTATCGTTCTCATAACACTTATAGTAAGGGTATTAATTGAATACTAACAAAAATGATGGACGAATATCCCAGCATATTCGTCCATGATCGAATTGGAACATTGTGGTCGTGAATTGGTGAATCAGTTAAGTGTAACTCCAATTTTACATTTCAAGTTCTCCCACTCTGTGGAGGGAACTAAGTGCAAAATTATAAAATTACACTTTCAGTCCCAAACACGATTATGATCGGCCATAAAAGAAACTTTTACATCCGAAATCGAACTTATACTAACCAAAGGTAATAAAGAAACGGGTCTTATTCCACATATACTTCCACAAGTTTTCCCAAATGACGCCTTGTATATTTTTAAGTAATCTTCTGTGAATTACTCTAGGCCATGTACTATCTCTTTAAAATAAATTGATGGACGGAATTCTATTATCTTTTAATATCTTCAAAAACCAAGAATATGAAATTTCATGCGATTCTATGTGGTGGTTCCCATTGAACTGGACATCAATAAAGTCTAACGGTTGTGCTAAAATTGATTCCCATCAAACTAGATGTCTATGAAGTTCATTGACAATTCTAAACTTTAATTAGCAATATCTAATATACTATTAGCCGTTATTAAGGTCAGTTATGTTGGCTTTGGTCAAATGCAGGTCCAGTTGCTATGCTAGTGGGCCGAAACGGTGAGGCCCACTTTAATGCAAACCGACATCGTTCACATGTCGGCCAATTGTCGCTAAAAACGATAGATATGCGACATTGCATGTGATGTTGGTCAATCATAGGCCCGTTTCTATGCTAGTGGGTTGAAATGGTGAGGCTAACATATAGATTAGCCAGCTTCGCTCCAATGTCGGTACCATGTCGGATTGGTCTATTTTTCTGCGACGTCGCTTCATCCGAGGATGAATTCACAATTATTTTTAAATATTGTATACATGGAGCCCACCTCATATATCATTTTAAACATTCAACTTTCTCTCGAATTACAGCAGTCCTTGAACCCATCTTTTCGAAGGTATGCCTCCTAGATTCCCTAGAGTACTTTCATTTTTGTATTTGTCATCAAATTTTATATGTATATGGTGTATCTATTTGTTGTTTGTTTTTTTATTCAAATTCCCATGGATGTTTTCTCTAGGTTGTAGGAATTTGGGTTTACGTTCTCACCCATCAACCGGCTCTATTTTGTTTTTTATAACCTTTGTTTGCTCTGGTTTTTTGGTATTAATAATGCATCTGTTAGGTTTGAATACGAAGTTTCTGGTTAGTCAATCCTCCTTCATTTGCAGCAATCATGTACCGACGTTGCTCATTCTTTTGTTATGCTAACACTACTTGATTGCGACGTCGTACTGTTCTCGTTTAAGCACTTTGTTTTGCCAAATGGTTAGCGACATCGCGAATACATCTCGGCCAAGTCACTTTTTGGTCGACACTCAAGTGTAATTCCTTGTCAAAAAAATTGAGCCAATTTATATCAAATTTCAGGAATAATGGCCAACAGTGCTGGTTCGAGTAGACGTGCCCCCATTGAGTTGGTATTTTTTGTTCGAATTTAAATTTCTTATATGTTCTTATTTATTTTCTAATTATATTATTAAAGATTTCATTGACCAATGCAAATACCTAATGATTTAGATGAGGATCGTCGTCCTCGGACCACATTCGGGGATGTCACTCCACACTTTGTCCACACTCTTACCCAGATGAACTACAGTGTAGTTCTGATTTTGATAAGTCCTCCCTGTTACACATGTATTTCCTAAAAATTTTTCTGTAAGTTACTTTAATATTTACTAAATTTGGGTTATTTTTATAAATCAGTACGCCCAGACCAAATTTTGGAGCTCCTACCATCGTACCAGTTGCCCGATGTGCTGCGGTGCAACAGAAAGGAGTATGGCATGCACTACTTGGGGAACAGGAAGTTCAAGACCCTGATCCCAAAGGGGTTTAGTAGGTTTCTTGATGATGGGGAACTCCAGGTTAGGGGCACGCTATATTACGAGGTGGTAAATGGTGTCGGGCCCATAGTTTTTCATGTGATCGTTCTTCCACACAGATTTTTGTTTTCCCAGACTTTTCAACAATTGTTTCAAACTAATTTATTCGAATTCGGAATAAAATGTATTTACATGCATTTAAGGTTCAATCTGTAATCTTTTCGATTAAATTTTATTTCAATGTTATTGAATCCTTCATATGTAACTCCCCTTGCCTCCTGCATTTTAGAGAACCGTAGTTATAAAGATATACATCGTATGCAAAGTAACATGAAAAAATAATAATCCCTGAGGGTCATTTCAATAATAAAATCATAATTAAACACCAGCCATCATCTGCAATGTAGGCATTGATCTTCACCCCCTTTATAAGCCATCATCCTATTACCCAAATGAAAGGCTCTGTAATTATCTTCTAGCTGTTTCATAATCTCCCTATCCACTTTCTTTGATCTCACCCCTGGAGTAGCTGATACCAGCATGCATAGGCCGTTCACTAAACCTAAAACAACATCAGCATATATTGAACAGTATGAGTATTTATTGAAATACATGAGCATATGATACGAATTTAAATAGCCACAAACAACATGAGCGTTATAAATGTCGACTAATCTTTCCAACTGTAAAAAGAGAGAGCAGAAGATAGATATATGGGACCAATCCGGTTCCTTCCACTAGTAGTAGGGAGGGGGAGTTCAAGATCACTATGAATATGACTAAGGCTTGTGTGTAGTGAATAATTTGTTTCAATCATACTGATACTGTCAAATATTTCTTGGGACCAAAGTTTTTTAATAAATTGGAAATGTTGACATACTAGTTTATGAGCTGAAATTTTTAGGTCCATATGTACGCCTGGCGTTGGTCAAAGGCCGACTCCTTCTCTTCGTTACTGACATAGGTGCGACGTCGCATTTGTGAGACAGACAACACAAGGATTCAAAATGATTTTGCACCAAAACTAATTTAAATAGGTGCTCCTTCACATTCATTTCAAGCTGTTGTTCATAAGTTTCTCGCGAATTCCAACAGTCTCCCACACCTATGCTATACTCTCATCTCAAATGTATAGTTTTTCAACACTTCTAACACATAAGTTTCAAGATTTGTTGCTTTACATTGTCCGATCTATGGTCTGTATATGTGTTGTGTATTTTGGTTTCTAGTTCTTACTCAAATCTGTTAGATTGTGAAGTTTCCTAAAATGTATACCTATGCAATAAGTTTTGGTATGGTTTTGGGCATTTTTCAGTACTTTTCTGTTATTAAAGAATCAATTTTTCTAGGTTCCTATATTTTTCTCGTAGCTGCCACAAATATATGCGACGTCAAAAGCCTTTCGGTAACATATCATTCTATTCGACCGTTATGAGATGTCATATATTCATATGTCAAGGAATATGCATGAGACGTCGCACTTAGTTTGCTTTAACCATCAGTGTTACCGATGAATTAACGATGCCACGTACAAGAATTTCAGTATACATTACATTTTTAAAATGTGACCTCGTTCCCGCGTCTGTTATTTGTTTGGTGTAGTCAACATTGTAGCAACATCACAGGTACACGTCAACTAAGTAACTGATTAGGAAGATAGAGTGGTGTATGAACTACTAAGGGGGTAGGAAGATCAAGTCCCTGTCCCAAAATGGTTTTGGGGAGTTCCTTCCTGGAAACCGCCTATGCATCAGGGACACATTGTTCTTTGAGGTGATAGAAGCTGGGGGCCAATCATCTTCAAGGTTATCATACTCCGAGCTGATTGAGTTTATTGTAATTTCTACTATGTTGAAACTATGACACAATTCTTCATCTAATTTATATATTATTTGTAAGGATATGTTCTTCACTTTTCTAATAATTTAACTACTTTAAGTAAACATTATATAATTAACCGTTGTGGTTTTCCCCTTTATTCTACCATTTAAATATCACATCTTCATTTACAAAAGTTCATTTGTTTCTGTTTTATCCTATCTTTTATATATTAGCGTGGTTGGTATTCTGTTGCATAACATTTCAGTTGGAAGGACGTAGAATGAGATTTCTTATGTCCTGCTAAAACAGTATATACGACTTCGCACGCAATTTGGTAGCATTATTTACTCTGTTTTTATATATTTTACCTCAGTTGACAAAATAACCGAGTTAGAAAATATATTATTTACCTCAATTTTTTTAACTGAGGTAAACTTGATTATTTGAGCTAAGTAAAAAAACCGAGATAAATGGGGTGAAATAATAGGTCCACATTCTTGTAGTGTTAGAGGATTGTGACTGATTTTGTTGCATCGCCACCATTACTTCCTTATATACAACTTTGATAATATATTCTCCAGTCCTTGAAGGATTCCAGAAAAGATTATGAGGATCAAAATATTAGGAATCCTGATCTGCAGAATTTTTTGAGCCGTAGGACTAGGAAATATCGTCTTGATCAGGGTAATACGAAATTTCCTATTATTAAATATAGAGAACTTCTACTTGCTATCTCCAAAGAAGTGTCTACATCCCTCTATATCAATAGTGCTAGCAGGCAACAAGTTAAGCCTCTAATCAGGCACATGGCGCACATTCTTTAAAATAAGTCTACATCCAAAACTTGTCTTCACACAAATGTTACCCAGACCAACAATATTCGCCGTTCACTTATTTCCCATTCTGACTTTACCAAAAACTCTATCTTGGTAGTTCATGAAGTACTCCTCTTTGTGGACACAATGGAAAGAAGCTTCCGAATCAATCAACCACTATGTATCTGAACCATCTGCATGATGAGAATCTCCAGTAACACAAACCAAAGTTATATCCTCATCACCATGAGAAACATTTCCTTCAGTTCTTTTATCACCTCCCTCATTAGGTGAGTCATCCTTCTTCCCTTTCTCTTTCCTCCACCGATAGCAATACTTCTTAATGTGATCGGGGCTTGTTGCAATAGTAGCACATCCTTGTGTCTTTCCCATCTCTAAACTTGAACCTTTTTTTTCCAACTTGCCACGCCACTTTAGACCTCTACTCACTACAACAAAATGGTTCTATCCCAACACATATTTAATAATATTTTTCTATTAATGTTGTTATAGAATACTATTACGATATTAGGTAAGATAGCAAGATAATATTTATAATATTTATCTTTTTTAAAAATGATAAATTTATGTATTATAGTTAGTTATAATAACATTTTAAATATAGTTTATGATATGATTTTATCTCAACATTGCATAATTTATGTCCAGATTAATGTAAGGACAGATTAGCTATTAATTCATTATTAAATGTAATATAACACCCATTGTAGTTCTAAATATATATATTTCAAATTAATGACATTAATCTAGTTAAATGAGTGAAAACCAACATTAGTATGATGGTGTCCTAAAAGAATTTTATTCCAACATTATAATATTTATATTTATATTAATCATTAATCTAGTAATATATTAATTATTAAAAATTCGTCCCAAAATTTCAAACATAAATTCCAGGACGAAATTCTTGACATTATAGCATTATATGAGTTATGGTAAACTAACCCATAAATTTCAAACAAAAATTCCGGGACAAAAATCTTGAAATTCTTAGCATTATATGAGTTATAGTAAACTAAACCATAAATTTCAAACATAACTTCCGGGACGAAATTCATGATATTCTTGGCATTATAGCATTAATGAGTTATACTCCCTCCTTACTAACTCTATTCACAATTCTATTTTTATTATACTATTCTATATCAAATTTTGATCTTATATTTGAATATATTTATGAACAAAAATATTATCATATATGAAATTGTTCAATTCATTGTAGCAAGTAGTTTCTAAATATCAATTTTTTATTTTCCATGATTCTACGTAGGCAAACATATTAATGGTCAAACATATTTTTTTAACAACGTAATAATAATTACAGTGTAAATGTAACTGGGATAGAGGGAGTAGTAAACTAACCCATACTTGTTTATGGGAAATAAAAAAAGTAAAATGGGAAAAATTAGACAAAATAGTAATTTAGCAGTAACTAACCCGTGTTGGGTACCGAGCATATAGCATTATTAGTGTTACAATAAACTACTCCCTCCGTCCCTATTTTAGTGTCCTACTTACCAAATTGGGTGTTTCTATTTTAGTGTCTCACCTCTCTTTCATTCCTAATTTGGCAAACAAGCTTCAAGAAATTGTCAAATATACCCCTCATTTGAAATAGGATTTACTCAACCTACCAGCTGAGCAAATCGATTGAGAAGCATAATTTTAGCCCAAATTGCTTTTAATGAACTGAAAACCATTCCCCCCTTTTTACTAATATCTCTCGCCTTCCCTCATTAATATCCTCCAAAACTCATAATTTCAGTCAACTACCCCAACCTTCCCCCTTTTATTTTATCTTCTGCCAAGAACTTTTACCTTCTCCCTGTCTTCTTATGAAACCCTTGTTCGTCACAAGCTTAACCGGCCTCCCTCCGTACCTAATTTCCATATGTCCGTCTTGGAAAGTAAGCAGCCCAAGACCGAAAGCCAACAAAGTCCCGGATACTCGCTTTCGCCTGACACTGTGCCGACCGATTTCGAGTATGAATTTCCTTTCCAGGAGGAGGATTCATTCGTGGATGAGACTCCATTGGAGGACTGTGCTGACACTCAGGACTAATTTAAAGCTTTCAACGTGTTCGAGAAGATGGACTTAGCCGTGGAAGACAACAACCCGTGGCCTGAAGTGTTGTTTGAAACACCTTCTGACAAGAAGCCCCAATCTTTGGCCTCTAGCGACTGGACGACAGGTGTTCAAGTGCAGGCGGAGCCTCGTTCTTTTGTATCTTCTCCCACTAAGGACCGCACACCATCCTCTTCCGTGCACCCGACGATGAGCAGTGAGGTTCGACCGGATGATTTGGCATGGTCACCGGCAACCCATGCAACTCTGATGAAGGTAAACAAAAAGTTCCTTCCAATGCTTTTGGAAAATTGTGGGGGAAATCCACCAACATAGAGGCGGATTAACAACTGGGTCAGGCTCTGCCCCATACGTGATTTGGAATGAAGAAGTTTGTTGTAGAACCTAGCTTAAATTAGTATGTGATTAGGACTTCGGTTAGTTTGTTGTGGACGTGTTTATGTATAAGCCATAACGAATCTGTAATTTCTTTTTGGTGAACTATTCGTACGGATGGAATGTATGATTCCCAGGGATTAGTATTGCGGTCATGTAGTGAAGGTATTTTCCATGTTTATTGTAAGCTCATTTCCGCCGTTGTTGGTTTTGTGTAATTTGTGAAAGTACAATGCATGTGTCCTTCCTTTTTTGAGTTCTTCTGGTGACAGAAGACAACATTGATGTGTAGCAAGATATAAGTGCAGTTGAGGCTAACCTGGAAAGCAACAATGGGAATATAGAAAGGGGAGTCTATATTAATTGTAATTTCAATGATTGTTAGGGTTGCAAGTTGTTTTAATTATCTGTCATTGTATGTTTTCTTGCAGAAAGTATTTTACTTGTCTCTATCCATCATGCTTAAGTGATTGGTGATACAAGGCAGAAAATTCCACGTTTTGTCTGTACCTTGAGTCAGACAAACTTCGGTCAGGTTATAATATTGGTAAGTCCTACCTGTTACACATGTATTTTATTTTTAATTAAAATTTTCTATAGATTATTTTCACATATACTAATTGTGGTTTCTTGTTTATAATGTAGTACAACCCAAGCTAAGACACCTGTTTATAATATACTAATTGTGGTTTTTTGTTTATAATTTACCGAAAGATAAGACACCTGTTGTCTTGAGATGTGGCGGAAAAGATTGGCACATGAACTACTCAAGGAGTAGGAGGCTCAAGACTCTGTTTCCAAATGGTGTTGGCGAGTTTCTTGATTCCCACGAAATGAGGATCAGAGACACGCTCTAATTCGAGTTGTTAGATGGTTCTAGGCCGATAGTGTTCAATGTCATCATTGTTGGATCCCGATTTTAGTTTTACTGCTTAGAATTTGAAACAAATTAAAATATACTTATTCAAATTTGGAACATTTGTTTAATTAAGACTATTTTTTAGTGTGATTGTGATTGTGATTGTGATGTTATTTAATCTTTAATATTTAATATTTTTCTTGAATTTTATTTTACTGTTATTTAATCTTTAACCTTTAACCTACCATTTGAAACCAAGTTTTAATATTATGATCATAAATATAACTAGAAAAGACTTGTGTGTAATGAAAAAATTATTTTAATCATTCTCAAACAAGCAAATATATTTTTTTACCACATTTTTATAATAAATTTGAACTTATTGTGTTACTTCTGTCCAAATGTTATTTCCATACTCTTTATTTTTGTTGAAAAATGTGCATTACCTTCTGTCTCTTTCTTTTTATTAAGTTGACATTTTCTTTGTCCAACAAACTTATTTAACTTAACATTTATATTTTCAACAAGTTTATTTTTGAGAAAGTATTGTATATATTTATTAACAATTAGAATAATCATGAAATAATTTCATTTTAATTTTTTTGATAATTTTTTTTATTATTTAAATGTTGAACAAAAGATATCTAAAATAAAATATAATGTCCAAAAATAAGATCCGATAAAACTCAATGTCCTGAAAATTAGAAATAAAATAAAATTACAATATTAATAATGCTGTTATTAACTAAAATATAGTGTATAATTTGTTTATTTTAAAAGTACAACGGCTTAATTTATATATTATGTATAAATAGGGTCATACAAAAACTTTAATTGATACATATCTCACTCTCAAGTCTAAAATTACCATTCTCAAAAATTTTAGTTTCATTGTAACTTGGTATGAATATGTTTTTGTATACTTGATCTAACTTGTTGCATTTGGACGAATAATACTAATTTGTTTTAGTGTGTAATGTATTATGAGTTATAATAGTGAGACTAGTCCCTAGCAATAATTTAAACTTTGATGAGTGTATGGTTTGATTTGTCATTCTTACTTGTTCATCTCTATAGTGAATGGACTACTCACCATGATTTGACTAGTCTCCGATACCCATCAATCACTTACACTTTTAAAAGTGACTTAATAAGTCTCCGACACCCATTAATCACTCACATTTTTAAACGTGATTTGACAAGTCTCTGACACCCATCATTTATGATATTACAATAATGTGTATGCAATAATTCATTCAATAAGTTCCATTTCCCCAATTTTGTGTATAAATAGGGTCTTACAAACACTACAATTGATACACAACCCACTACAAGTATAAACTTTTCCATCTCAAAATATTCTTTCCCTTTAACAGTTACATTTTCCCTTCATCATAGATAAAAGAATCCACGATCCGAAAAAAGTACAATTTCCCAAAAATAAAACAAAATGACCAAATCCATATTCAAAGTTCCAATTTCTAGTCAAAATTCTGATGTGAATTTATCTCGTGACGAAAGTTTCAAATTTGGAAATGCACAACCCTATCATCCCGATGGTTCATTTTCTCAATTTCAATATCCATCAAATTCTTCAATTCCGATGTATCCAAACATGCCGATGGTGTTCGGTCAACCCTCATTGTCATTTCACGGCTATCTACACTCTTCACCACAGATTCCTATGAATCCACAGTTTATAAGATCAGGTGGAGGTAGTTGCCCAACAGTGGAAATTTTTACAAAAAGGGGGGGGGGAGTGTCAACAACATGGGTGTTTCCTCTTATGATATGGGTGGAGAAAGTCAGGGTGGAAATTACAACAATCCAGTGGTGGTTAACGACGGGGAGCTGAATGTGGTCGGTGAATATGAACCTTTGCTGAGGGGAAACGAAACACCTCTGGAGAGATAAGACCACAACGAAAGTTTATTGGGATTTGAATGAAGATTGTGCTCTAATTAATTCATGGTTGGAAACTACAAATGATGGAGCGATCGGCACGGACCAAAACAGAGACACCTATTGCAAAAAAAACTACTGAATTAAAGAATTAGTTAAGTGCAAACACTAATAGGGTCAGGGGGCAACATATGAGTGGAGGGTCTGAAGCAGACGTGTTAGAAGAGGCACACACCTTGTACAAGAAAGAGGTAGATTCTGATTTTACTTTCAAAATGCATATGACTTATTGCATAATCAGCCCAAATTTCTAAGTGAGTACACCTCAAAAAATAAGGAATACATCTACATATTCTACCAAAATGTTAACACACCGAGCAGTGAATGAAGCTAAAAAAAGGTTGAGGGTGAATGAATGTGAAGACTACTCATTATCACTGAATCCGGATACACCTAACAATGGTGAATTTCCAATGCCTCAATACCCACCAAGACTTGTGGGAGTGAAGGCAACTAAAGGAAAAGGTAAACGAGCGGTGAGTTCAATGCAAAAATTAGATGAATCAATGGATGGAAAATATAGTTCCATGCTACTAGCTTTTGGTATCGCCAACAATGAGATGAGCGTGTATGTTGAGCTAAAAAACAAGATTTACAAACAACAACGATGCTTGAGATGAAAGAATTGGAGATTCAAATGAAGATGCTTGAACATCAAAAAAATGAGGGAGACAAGACACTACTTACTAATTTCTTGAATATAAATGACCTCACCGAAGACAAAATTGAGATTAAGAATCGTTTGATTACTAAAATGAAGAACAAATTATAAATAATTAGTTCTTATTTGTTTGTAATTTTCAATGTCGAGCATGTGTTTCAATTTCATTGTAATTTGTTTCGAATCTTTTTCATGTATTTGATGTAACTTGTTGCTTTGGAATGATAAATTTCAAATTTTTAGGTGTGTAATGTATTATAATGAATTAACTTGTCACCATAAATTTCTCAAACTTGGATGAGTGCATGATTTGACTAGTCATTCCCACTTTGTCACTTCTATATTGAATGAACTATTCAGCCTTAATAATACAACAAACATTTATTGAGAATGAACCACTCACCCATAATTTTCAACACTATTTGTCAAGTGTCCCTCTAAATGCAAATTTGTAGATAAAATTTTTTTATTTGATATTTTCCCGACAACATCGTTCCGATCTCAGATTAAAAGGGTTGACGGATGGGGCCCCAATGTTGACATGGAGTATTTTACAACACATTTTTAAAAATTACCCTTTGGCCCTAGTGTGCGACGCCACATGTTTGTCGCCTTAAGCTAATATACGGTTGAACAGAATATGACGTTGGTCGTAATGAAATTTCTAGCGGAAAATGAAAATTTGAGATGAAATGTTTCACCAAAATTTTCCCCTAGCCCAAAAATTCAATTCATTAATATCAGCACCATGACCCATTTCTCATCTTTAACACGCTTTCTCCAAACCCTACTCTACACCATCCTCTCCATTCACAACATTACAACAATTCAAGAACTT
This sequence comes from Rubia tinctorum, assembly GCA_032355605.1. Classification (NCBI taxonomy): domain Eukaryota; kingdom Viridiplantae; phylum Streptophyta; class Magnoliopsida; order Gentianales; family Rubiaceae; genus Rubia; species Rubia tinctorum. Next base: position 262 of record JAULKM010005524.1, on the reverse strand, counting down.
AATAAATTTGTTTTTCTCATACATTAACAAGTATCAGATGATGGAGCATCTCCGAGTTCAAATTAATTTAGGTAGTTTTATATACATTCAATGTTAATTTAGCAATTTAATTACGACAACTTCTATGTGTTACTTTTGTCATTGGTCAAAGCTTGTATATTTTTATGATGTATGATGATTGTATGATGAGAGAAATTGAAAATTTTATGCTTCTCTTGATTTTTCTATTGGGTAGCTTTTTGGGTAGAGTAAGTTAGCTTGG
>JAULKM010005513.1:0-15118 GCA_032355605.1 Rubia tinctorum | reverse complement strand
TTTTGTTTCTTCTTCACAACCCACACACCCCACCCTCGCCCGCTGCCAGCCACCACCACCCACCACCCACCACCCACCACCATATCCCGCCGCCAGCCACCTGTCCCACCACAAGCCACTACCACCCAAGCCCCACCGAGACTCAACATATCTGAGGAAGCTCGTATACAAAGTACATAAACATGAGATTGGATAATTTCTCAGGTCTGACGTTTGGCCACAACTCACCTATTCCATACTCGTCTTAAATGTTTGGCCCACTCCCAGATCTTCCCTTTCTGGTTTCCATTCAAACTCTCCCTTACCGCTTTTTTCATATATCTCGCCGCCAAGGAACCCTAGCCGCGCTGTCGTATCAGCCCCCATTGCGATTGCAAACCCTAGCCCCCCACCACGATTCCGCCGTGGAACCCTAACTGCGCCGCCGTACCTTAGCCCTCACCGCGACTCCGCCCCCACCTTCGCTGGAAACTCTAGTCCCCACAACGGCTCCACCGTAAACCACGACTAAACCCCTACCGCGCCGCCACCGCCGCGAATCGTTGTCTGAGACACGAGAAAATGGCAACGATGATGGGAGCGTTTCCGAATGTGTCAGCGAAAGGTGGGGAGAAGTCTGGTAATCTCATAACGTTCGAGGGAGGAAGGAGTAGCTTGAGTGGGGAAGAAAGAGAGAAAATAGAAGAAAAAAGGTTAAGGGTTGTGTTGTTTTTTCATCATTTCATCATTTCGTATTTTTCTTTTTTTGGGCAAGGGTAAAATGGTCTCTTAAACAAAATTAGCCATGAAATGGTTGACAAAAAAGTCAACGAAGTTAAAGGTTATTTTGTTACTTTCTGATATTGAATGGTTATATTGCCACTTTCAATCTAAATTAAATAAAATATTTTTTTAATTATATGAAAATAAATTGTAATTTTATTTAATTTATTAAATATTAGTACATTTAAAATGATTTATTTTATATGAATAAATCGTAAATTTTATATTATTTACTTATATGGTTTGAGTCTATTTAGGTCAATTTATGACCCGGCCCGACTCGACTGATCCGACTCAAAACTATGAAAATTTTGTCTCGACTCATCTCGACCCGGTTGACCCAAAATTTTGGGTCAATTAAGGCCAGACAACTGACCCGCCCTGACATGCGAGTCAACATGACCACAAGTCAGAGACCAATTTGCAATAAACTAAAATTCGCGGGTCAGATACAGAAATAATTTCTGGTCATAAACAAATTAAGATCCATCCAAACCGCTTCTCCTCAAATCACCAAAACCTTTTCTTCTGCCCTTTAATCATTTTCATCCCTACCAACATAGCCGGCGATGCCTTTCCTCTCCGGTCGATTCTATTTTTGCCGATGATCTCTTCAAATGATGGCCAATCTTCGACAAGTTACGCTTGCAACAATATACAACAACACGAATTAAATTATAAACGAATGGAATTCAAGATTTACAGCAACACGAAGTAAAGAAAATCCTATCTAAACTACTGAATTTCAATTTGAAAGGAATGAAATTTATTTCCAAGTATATAAAATTTTGCCTAAATCAGATCTAATTCTTCAAATTAATAGTGTCCAAGGTATGAATCTTCACATTCGATTGAGCTTATGTTGTTGAATTCGATGTGAATGAAATTGTTGTTGAAATTTCTGAATGTATGAATTCTATTGCTATGAACATGTGGCAAATATTTGAAAATTGAACAAAATGTTGTTAAAATTTTCATATAAATTATCCATATGTTACCTTACAATACATATCGTTTGTATTAAAACACTATTTTCTTTAAAAATTGTGAATATAAATCATGAAACTTTGTAAGGAGGAATTATATAAGTTAAGTTATGAATCGTTTCTATTTTGTTAAATATGCATATGTTAGCCCACAACTAGTATTTCTTATAGTATACAGAACATGGGAGACTAAAACTTGACAGTTTAAAATTATCATATATTTAGTGCATTGATTACCTTACAACATGTATTATTTAAATAAAAAAAACACGCATTTGGTTTAAAATCATCAATTCCTTTTATGAATAACAAAACTTTGTTAGGAGAGGAGTGCAAAAGTTACCCAGTGAATCGTTTCTGTTTTGTTAAAATATGCATAATTTAGCTTACAGCTAGTATTTCTTATAGTATACAGAACACATGTTACATAATTTGTTATAGTTTTTTCAAAAAACATTATATGCTGCATTTAATACCTTACAATATGTACCGATTACATTAAAACATGGATTTATTTTTAAACATGAGAGCTGATTTCCCTTATTCAAGTCAAAGAGAGGTCACCAAAAGTCTTGTCGGTGTGAAAGCAACACATGTAAAAGTATTGCATAGTTTGTATAAGAAACATGCAAATTTGTCAGTTTCAAACACGAGAGGGACTCTCAACATCTGAAAAAAAGGTATTATACGAGATAAATACTACAAATGCTTGTAACAAAAATCTTCCATTAGAGAACTTAAAATTAAAGCAATATTCCTATCTAGATTAACTAACAGTCTCTAATACAATGAATCCATTATCAATCTTCAAGGGCGAATTGTTTTTGAATTCCTTGAGTTCAGTGCCATCTTCATTTAAATCCACCTCCCGCTGGAATGTCTAATGAAGGTCAAACTTCCAAAGGTTGTATTGACACCGACAAAGTCAAATTTGTCGGCTTCTCTTCTCAGCAATTTGTTGACTCTCGTACGCTTTGCTTCCTGAGTTCCTAGTATATCACACTTCTCTTTTTTAATGAAAGATTACATACTAGCAAGAAAATTACTTATAAACATCCTACTCTATGACCTAACTAGGAGACACCACCATTAAATCTATTGAATCTCAGTGGAGCCTCAAACTTCATCCATTTGAATAGTTAGGAACACTCTTTTGAGAACACTCAAACAGTACACCACCAATGAACCACCGTCACTGAAACTGTAACCACCACGTCTTACCTTCATCAATCACTTGTAGGTTAGGAAACCATAACAGGGACCACTGAAACGGTCCTATAATGCTGGGTAATCCCTATCAAGAAATTTCTCTAATATTTACTATCTTTGACAGGGGTATGGTTTGAACCCTGGACCTCTCTATTATAGAGAGTGTGGATTACCACTAAACAAGGCTCAATTCACTATATCGCGCCTCTATAATTTTGATCTTTTTAGCGAAAGTGCCAAACTAAGGAAATCCCTCCATCCCAACCCAAATTATCCACTTTCCTTATCGGGTTCTCCCATCACAAATTGCACCTTCTGAATTTTTTCCAAAACTAGCTCATTAAACCACCCTGTATAAGACTTAATTTCCCTTTGAATTTTGAAAAGTTATAAAACAAATGAGTTGATTAAAATGTGTTAATTGGCCCATATTTGAGGTGGCTTCCTCAAAAAGACATGTGTGGCGCGAATCTTTAATTGACATCTTGTATACTCTTTCTCAAATGCTCCCTCACCTTTATTCGATTCAGCTTCCCAATGCACCCCTCCGTTACTTCTCCAACGCTCTCCATTGCTCCTCTATTATTTCTACAGAACAATCCAACACTCTTTCATTATTTTTCCTCTCTTTTCCTTTGCTCTCTGCAGATCAAAACCCCAATCTTTGCAACTCCTTTATTACGATTACGATTCATTTCAATCGACAGTCTTTGTATTTTTCGTTTTGAGCATCATATTTGACTTATTTTTGGGATTTGAAAATCCCAGTTGATAGATTTGTGTTATTTATGCTGATTAAAACCAAGAGTGTGTGTTCTTCATGTATTATTTTCAATTTGAAGTGTTGTTTTTTTGTTTGCGCTAAGTATGATTTCGTGATTTATGAAGCCTCATATTTGACTTTTATGCTTCAAATTTTGAAAACTTAACTCGATTTTATTGATTTGACCATGAATAATTTTCTTCATGTGCTATATTTCATAGATCCGTTTCGGTTGAGTGTTATAAATTGATTTCTTAGGATTTTTGTTTGAGATTCTTTTTAATATGAAGGATGATGTTTTTTTACTTGTATTTCCTCGATTAAACTTATGTTTATGTGACCAGAACACATATGTTGATATCGTGACCCATTCTAGTTCGTCCTTGGATTTTCTGAGTCTAAATTGTTGATTTCAAGACTAAATTTTGTTCATTCTAATTACTGCATGGAGTGTTAAAATTTAGAGGATTGTTAGTTCTTGTGAAACATGGTATACTGTCAAAGATTTGGGTTGTTAATTCTAGACTATTATATTCTGGACTATACTATAATATATTTGTGTGATGTGGATAAGTAATTCGATATATATAATGTAGTCATGTGGTGTTGTCACCAGACAATGTTGTTCTTGGAGGGGCATCAGTGGTAGAACGTCCCTCATCTATTATGAAGCTGTCATTATAAGGTTACCGAAATGCAGCCATGCAATTCAATTTTCAAACTGAATTGATCTTGGTGGGGCATTAAAATAAATTTTAAGGAAAACAATTGAAAAATACTAAACTGCCTTTCCATTTCCCCCCCATTTCCCATTTCTTTCTTTCCCATTTATCCTATTTCACATTTTTTCCATCTTCTTCCGCTCCACCGCTGAGTAGGTGGTGGTGTGTTCTTCTCCACCCAGAGCTCGTGGTGGGAACTCTAGCGATGGGTGGTTCTGTGTTTAAATAGAGCTAAGCATGATGATAGGGGGAGGGAGATGGTGGGGCTAGGGTGACGGAGACAGGGGGAAAGAGGGTCGGGTTAGGTGGTGGAGGCGGTGTGGTTATTGTTATTGGGTTTGGTGTTTGAGTGGAGGGTAGGTGGAGGAGGTGGCAGCCACGGTGAGGTTAGGGTGCCAGAGGTGGGGAAGATGGCAAAACCAGCATCTCTGGCGAGAAGCAATGTTGCGCCTTAAACTTCCAATTATGCTCCAATACTACCGCCTGGCGCAACCCCTCAGCCGAGTCATCGCTGGCGGTGGCGGGGTTAGGGTGGTGGAGGTGGGGAGAGGTGACGGGGTTAGGGTGGTGGAGGTGGGACGAGGCAGCGGGGCTAGGGTGGGGCTAGGGTGGCAGAAACAAGGGTTCAAGTTAGGGAGGGTGAAAGAGAACAATGGTATAATGGGAATTACATTTTCAACTTTGGCTTAGAGTGTATTTTGGTCATTTTAGTTTCTACTCAATTAATGCTTGAATTTATTGGGTCAATTCTGGAATTAAGGAGTTAAATTATATTGGCTCGATTTGACCAACAGTTAGGGTTAGATTGACACAATTGATAATAAGATAGGGCTAGATTCTTTCAGCATAAAATTAGGGTTACAAATGTATTTTGCCCAATTTTGTAACATCACAAAGTGCATCAAAATGTGATATTGATATTTAAAAACATCAATATTAAAAATTTAAAAACTAACTCACGAAAAATTATTAATTGTTTTATTATTATTTTAACATGATTTTAGTTGAACAAAAAACGAATTATGAAAAATCATTGCAAGGTTTGGTCAGGAATATTAAGTAATGGAAATGAAATCAAATGTGGTTGTAAAAGCGCCCTCATTGCATGAAATGGGGAGAAAAAATGACCCGCGTGACATGGATTATTGACCTGCGAGATTCTTATGATCCAAAAAATAATAATTGTCCAATTATTTGTGCCTAGCACCCAAAAAAATGATATTTGCACCCAAGTCTCTCCTTAGTCCTGAAACTTTCTATAAATTTTATTCGAATTCCCACATCTAAATAAACTTTTCTAATATATATTATAAATCTTTGGTCTCGTTATGTGTTCCACGTTCCCTTTCGGTATCAGTATGCTGACATATTTACTAAGGGTCTCTCTAAGGCTATGTTTGATGAGTTTCACTCCAATCTGTGTTCGCCCTTCTCACGGTTCGACTGTGGGGAGTGATAGAATATTGAAGTGATCTTAGAATATGTGATTAAAGATGTGATTGAATATGTCATGTGATTTAATTAGATACCTTGATTGACCTTGTTTAATACTGTACATATATAGTTTTACGTTCATCCAATTTGTACCAATGTAAATCCTATAGATATCATATATGAAAGGCACACCATGATATGGTGAATTACCTAACTTTCAGTTTTAAATTCATTGGAAAAAAAATATAAATGAAGAAGACACATGTCAATTCTTCATTGTGCTCAAATGGATAAATTATCTCAAATTTCTCAATGCCATTCAACAGTGGAACTACCACAATTTAGTGAATGGAGAATAAGGTCTCCCACACTCCCTGACGAGTGTTTCTCTACACTCCCATCCCATCTCATCTCATCCCACTTCACTCATCCATTATAAAACCTTATTTCCCTTCACTCTCACTCCAATCCTTCGTTGCAATCCTAGATACTCCCTCCGTCATAGCTTAAATTACACAGCAATTATTATTACGCTCTTCGAGAAACATGTTTGACCGTTAATATCTTTACCTACGTATAATAACGGCAAATAAAAAGTTGATATTTGGAAACTACTTGTTACAACGAATTGAACAATATCATATATGATAATATCATTATTTATATATCTATTCAAATATGTGGTCAAAGTTAGACACTGAATAATGACATAAAGTGAAGTGGGCAATTTAAGCTGGTACGGAGGGAGTACATTAGTTCTGCCTTTTCTCCATCCCCTCAATATTGTGATTGTGCAATATAAATATGATACTATCCACTATTCCTTACAAAACAACACCAACACCAACTATTTTTTTCGCTTTTCAAAAATTATATTTAATGTAATTATGTATAACAATTGCATAAAAAATTTATATAAAAAAAACATTGTACATGTTAACAGTAAATTTAAAAATATCATACACAATAATATTACCATTAATTTAACATATAAAATATAGTTTCAAAGTCAATGATGTATAAATGATATTATTTATATACCTACAGAAAATAAATGGTCAACATTTAGTAGATTTTATGGAATATAAAATTTTGTACATTTTAATTTACTATGAAATACTTATTAAGACAGAAGTCTTCATCGTCAATTTACACGAATGATCTCCAATTCAAACAAATGAGTAAATGCTCAAACTGCCAAGACAATTATTGTGAAAATTACAAAGTACATCTTTTGTTTTAAATTCATCCTTTTCAAATAATACTTTTTTATTTTTTTCAGAAGTAACATGCAATTAAAACGTACTGTTCAATCTATATATGGCTAATAAAAAAAAGTAGTAGAATCATCTATGTAGCCTAATAGAGTTAAAAGAAGGAATAGTAAAGGATAAAAAAGGAATAATTTTCCCAATTGATTTGTATTATTATATTCCATGTATGATTGTATCTTGTACCATTCGTACTCGAATATAAATACCAATACACACAACCACAACAACTTTGAATTTTACGTTCTATCATTGTATCATACATGTTGCTCTAAGCCCTGATTTTTTTCTCATTTTTTCTAAAAAATCGCTTGCCAACCCTGTCCATTTTATTCTTTTGCCTCCGACTGATCTCACCCTTCCACCGCCTCTTTTTTCAAATCGTCTGTTGTTGGCTTCTTCCTCAAATTGCCGCATGTCCGCCCTCTGAAGCTTTTCCATGCAGACCATCGACTCTCTGTCACAAGTTCCTACCGTGGGATCGGTATGATCAACCCTCATTGCTTCTCTGTCGTGGATCTCTATTGGTGTTATCATGGCATCTTTTCAGTTTTAGTCGCTGGTTAGTTCGATCTCCATCAAACTTGATGGATCAAACTAAATGGTTTGGCGTGAGCAAGTTTATTCTCTCTAATTGTCTTTTGATTTGCTTGGATTTTGATAAGATGGTATTTGTACATTTTTCTTAGTCTAATTAAGGCCCATTTTACCTTGTTTTGTTGGTGGATGGTTAGATTATTAGGTGTTTTTTATGATAGGGGGTAGGAATAACCTTTTGTGGTTATTTGCCCTAATTTCCCTATTTAGTAAGCATTTAGTGTCTAAAGTGTTTATCTCTATGATTTGGTCAATTTCTACTTCTTTTGTGAGTTAATTTAGAAACCATTATGGAAGATGCCATTCGCAAGAATGATAGAAGATTGAACAGGGTTATTCTCAAGAATGGTAGAAGAATGAAGGTCACTTATTAAGTGGTAGAATGATGAAGGCCACTCATTAAGTGGTAGAAGATAGAGTGAAGAAAGAAAGTAAACTAGCTAGTGAAGAGTTGATTTGAGCTTTGGAGCCGAATTTTGGAATGATCCGAGGCGAATTGGTTTCTTTTGGTAACTTCATTGGATTCTTCTTTGCAAGTACTATAAAATAAACTACAATAACTCTCAAAATGGATCAACGGCTCACATGTACCAACGAAAACAAGTTGGAGGCAAAACTTAAGAACGATTTGTGTAAATACACACAGTCCATCCCCTAGAGCATATAACTGTGCGTACAATGGCATGGACCATGTAAACTCTCATGGTCCATCCCCCGTGAACCATAAAACTATGCGTTTCAATGGCACAAACTATGCCACAATTACACGATTCGTTTCCTGTACCATTGAAACGCGCGTTTCTTTTGGTTTTTTTAAATTTTTTTCTCTCTCGTCCACGTATCAAAAGCACCTTCTTCCTCACCTTCATGGTGAGCCCGACTTGTACCTCTAAAACCCTTGGGTTTCTTCATATTTTCTTAATTTTTACATGTTTTCCATGAATTTTTGTTGATTTCTTATGGGTTTACATTATTTAGTATAGATTTATGTTTCGTACCTTATATTGGTGAGATGGACCCATATATAAACTTGTTCAAAACACTTTTCCTCAATTTTTTTCATTCATTTCATAGTATTTATGACTTCAAAACCAAATCTTATTGTAGGTTTGATTATGGTAGCTTAAATTTAGTATTTTGGGAACATTTGTAATTGTATTTGACCATTGACTTTGAGACTATTAGATTCATTTACTATATTGCATTGTTATCATTATTGCTTGATGTTAAATTCTTATGATTATGGATGTCTGATGTTAGTGATACAACTAATTTATTCCATTGCATGATTTAGCACTAGGCAAGAGAATGAATCCGGGAGTATTTTTTATCTTTTTTTGGGTTTGGTCAAAGATCAATGTGAATGTCGTGTTTAAGAGTGAAAACTATGCATGATTGCTGATTCTTTGGTTGAATTAGGATGAAGAACTTAATTGAATTAGGCTACGAATGATATGGGAGTGACCTGACCACATACTGTCGGGACATTGTAAATATCTAGTTGGGGTGTAGCCTAGTTCCGACAGTCATGTATTGTGTTTGTAGTAACTAGCCCGAATAAAATTCTAGAGGTAATTAAATGAGACACAAATGCTCTCAGTCGTAAAATAATACGTTGTTGTAATGGGTGTTCCCTATAGAGGTCCCAGTGAGTCATGCTACTCCCGTGTTTAATTTACTGCGTGTTGGGAGTGGGTATATCAACCACGGAAGTGAGCGCTAAAGAGGGTTAGTGGTAGCACTCCTGTAGCTATAACGGGTAGAGTTGGGAATTTAACGACAGGGAAAAACCAGAATATTAGTCATTGTGGGAGTTCCCGGTGAATCAACCTCTCCACATTGGGTGATAATGCATAAAGTAATCAAATTATAGTTATGTGAATAGGAGTTGAGGATCGAGTTTCAAATATCAAATACGTTATGCAAATAACCCCAAGATCACCATTATCTTAATTTATTTTGTAGTTTATATTTATATGCTTGTAGTTGTATATTAATCAATTCAAACCAAAAATCCCCATTCTCTCTAATCACCACATATACTCTTGGTGATGCCTGTGTGTGAATTATGTAAAACTATCTTTTAAACCCCTAAATCTTTGTGGACGACTCCCTAACTTATCATTATCTACTTTCTAGTAGTTATGAGTAAGAAAGCAATAATAGTTGTCTGGCTTGCACTCTAGGTTATTCATTAACGATGACCCCCGGGTTGTCCATCAAATTTGATGATAGATCTAAACCCCGCCCTTCTGCTTCATCAATTTCCTTGTCCTCTGGAGAATCTGAGAAATCATCGGCCGTTGTGCTCCATCCAAAGACTATCATGATTGTGTTAAGAAAAATCAACAGTTTAAGACTCAGTTGTATTCATCTCTAACTGCTACCTCCAAATCTGTTGTTGTTGGATCTCAGACTTTTAGTGAGGTTTGACAGGCCTTTGATTCTGCATGCAAAAATATTCTCGCACTTGGAAGCTCCATATTATGGACTGTTTGATGAAGTTGCGCCAAGATGATATGTTTATGTAGGACTATTATTCTCGCTTCAAAAATCGGTTGGATGAACTTCAAGCTATTGGTCATTATATTGTTCTGTCGAGATTTATATACCCCTTTCTTTGAGTTGCCGCTGCTTAGATAATTATTGATCCTCCTACAGAATTGTTCGATGTGGTATCCAAGGGTGAGTCCATTGAGTTCTCTTTGAAAACTCGTGTGTCACCTCAATAAGAGTTGCCCAACCTCGCCTTTACCGCGTTGCAACAGTCTCCTAGCCAACTTTCTGGCCACAATGACTCTCGGCGTGACTGCAATGACTGTAGCGGTCCTTCCACCATATCTATCTTCAACGATGGAACTAGTGCCAGTGGTTTAAACGCCCAGGTATTAAGATTCTTCCCATTGGAAGTTTTCTCACGTATCCCATGATGACTTTACCGATTCCACATATACTTATTAGTTTCGTCCCTATCATCCTCAGGAGAATGTTAGTGATGTTCCTGATTTGAACATGGATTATGGAGCTACCGATCATATGGCTTCTACTTCATCCAATATGGATAACATCGCTTCTTATCATGGTAATAGTCGTGTTTATTTTGGTAATGGTTCTTATCTTAATATTTCTAATACTGGCGATTTCTGAATTTCTGAATTTCTGAATTTCTGATTCTCTTACTTTATCTGATGTCTTAGTTGTTTCTCATATTACCAAGAACTTGTTTTCTATTAGAAAACTAACTTGGGATTTGAATGCCGTTTTTTATGATTATTCTCTAACTATTCAGAATAAGGTTACTAAGAAGCTCGTGGGCCGATGACACGGTGAGAGGGGTCTCTAGGTCTTAGATTATGGTGGTGTTGCTTTAGTTTCTTCTGTTAATTACAATAAATCCAACACTTTATTTGCACTTTGGCACAGTCGGTTAGGGCATGGTTTTCATTCTTTTATTTCTTCTTTAAATAGAACTATTTTTATCTGTTTCTAGTTTGTTGCCTAACCTAAAATTGTGATTTCTTGTGAAATGACTAAAGGAAAGCAATTTTATTTTAGTGACAATATAAAACATGCACCACACATACTTTATTTAGTTCGTTGTGATATTTGGGGACCCTCGCATGTTGTCTCCAGTGCTGGTTATTCTTATTATGTTATATTCTTTGATAACCACTCTCGTTTCACTTGGTTATATCCTCTACGTCAAAAGTATTATTTTGTAGAGGTTTACCTTCATCTTGAGGTACTGGTTGAGAACCGATTTTCTACCTCGATTACGGTTTTCTAGATTGATGGTGGAATAGAGTTCGTCAAAACTTGCATTCAATCTCATTTTGTTTCAAAGGGCATTCATCATCAACTTTCTTGTTCTTACACTCCCAAGAAAAATGATTAAGCTGAGAAGAAGCATCGTCACATCACATAAATGGGGCTATCTATGTTGATGAATTCATGTTTGGATCTTTTTTTTCAGTGCGATGTATTTTCAGCCACAGCCTACACCCTATATTGGTTGCTTTTACCGTTTTTATCTGGTCAATCTCCGCTCTCTCTTAGTTTTGGCACTACTCCTAGTTACTTCAAATTTCATCCTTTTAGCTGTCGAGTTTTTCCATATTTGCGCCCTTATGCTCCTCATAATTTGGCACCTTGGAGTTTGCTATGTATTTTCTTCGGATATAGCTCTCAGTAAAAGGGTTATTGTTGCCTTGATCCCACTACAAAGAAGGAGTACATTACTCGGAATAATTGCTTTGATGAGTTTTACTTCCTTATTTCTCACCTCGGCCCCACAGAAAAACCCACAAGCCTTGATGTTTTGGTGTTTCTAGAGCTTACGCCATTACCAACAGAAGTATTTGAGCTATCCACACTAGATTCTTCGCCCATAGTCCTTGATGGGGATATCTTCCCACCTTCGCTGAATGATGTGCCACTATACACGGTGCCTCTGTGCGACTGTCCTGCTAACTTTGCACCTCATGAGCTACCTCAGGTTCCACACATAGCATCAGTAGCATCTCACGTGCCTCTTGCCTCAGTGCACGTGTCGTGTACCGTAGCTCCCACACACAGCTCTCTGGCACGAACGTCTTCCTTGGCTCAGCTGCCCATGGCGCCTGGTTCTGTGACTTTTTCATTGCTTGGTATCCTAGGACTGCTCGCTCGAGAACTGGCTCACTTAAGTAGAAGGACTTTTCTGATTAAGATATATCTGGGCTTTTGAGTACTTTATTTGTTCATACCGAGCCATGCAGTTATAACACAACTATCAAGGATCCTTATTGGGTTGCCATTATGGATTCTAAAAGAGATGCCCTTTGAACTCATAGGATTTGGGAATTGGAACCACATCATTCGCATGTTGATATGATTGGATCCAAATGGGTGTTTTATTTGAAGTTAAATGCTGATGGTTCACTTGATCGTTATAAAGCGAGACTTTGTTGCCCAAGGATTTTGCAACTTTCAAGTTTGATTATGTTCACACTTTTAGTCACGTGTTTAAGGCTTCTTCATTTTGCACCATCCTGTCTCTTATTGTTCTTCATAAGTGATTGTTACATCAGATGAATGTCATAAATGCCTTCCTAAATGGAGTTCTTGACTCGCTGGCCTATATGGAGCGACCTATTGGGTACAAAGATCACATGCGTCCTTATTATGTTTTTCGGTTTCTTAAGGTTATATATGGTTTGAAATAGGATCCTTGTGCTTGGTTTCAAAGCTTCACCTCCTTCCTTGTTAGTCTTGGTTTCATTTGCAGCTCATCGAATACTTTACTCTTTTTGCTCGCAAAAGGGGCCTCCTTACTCTATTTCTTGATTTTATATTGATGACATTATTCTCAAAGGTAAGATGGTTCGCTGATTCGTAAGTTCATTGATCTTTTGAAGCATGAGTGTAAGATCACCTTGGCACCTTACAGTATTAACACTTATGTGATGCTACTCCATTTGTAGCTTATTCTAAGCTCCTTATCTCTTCGAGTAAGACTTTTGGTAATCCCACACGTTATCATTCGTTGGTTGGCACATGATGAGATGGTATTTGTACATTTTCTTAGCACAATTAACAGTTCTTTTATATGTTCTTGTTTGTGATTAGTTAGATTATTGAATTTTTTACACAATACGGGGTTAAAATCACTTAGTGTGATTATTTGCTTTAACTTTTCTATTTTGTGAAGCATTTGTACTCTAACAGAATTTTCCTCTACGAGTTAGTCAAAATTGCCTATTTTGTGAGCATTATTGAAAACCATATTTTGTGAACGTCATTTGTAAGAATGGTAGTAAATAAAAGGCCAATTGAAAGTTTTGTATGAGATTGAAGGCCATTAGACTATATGGTAGAAAATTGAAGTGGTTGGAAGGAAGAAACAAGTTATGAAGAGCAAGGGGCTAGAGTTTTTCATATGACACGGACCATGCTGCTTAGTCTTCCCAGAAGTGAAGTCCCAAAGTACGAATCGTGTAAATTTACACGATCTATGTAATCAGATGGCACGAAAGAACAGTGTATACCTACACGGTCCGTGTCCATGATTTTGCTTGAGACCCAGTTCCACTGAACGAACCATATAAACCTACATGACCCATGCCAGAAAACTGGGCACGGTCTATGCCAGCAAGTTGACTAGGATTATGACCAGCGGATTATTTCCTTTTCTTATTCGGAATATAGATATAGCCTTTGTCCATTGGATAAATGGATGTAGCAGATCTGAAGTTAATACGATATGGTTTTTCCTCTTACTTCATTTATTTCATAGCATTTATGTCCTTCCAAATTTGTTATGGATTTTGTTAGATTAGAGTAGCTTTATTACCTATGAGTATTTGTAAGAATATTTAACCGTTGATTTGTGAGATTATTTATATTCAACCTATTATTATTATCATTATCTTGTGCTTGAATGTATCACTTATTATCATGCTTGATTGAGATTATGATGTACGACCAATTAAGGTCTTTGCATGATTTAGTGCAAGGATTGGGAATGAACCTTGGAAGATTTTGCCTTTTTGTAGGGTTTAGTTAAAGGTCAATATGAAGATTCTATTTAGGAGTGACAACTAGGCATAATTATTGATTCTTTGATTAAATTAGGCTAGATGATTTAATTTGGTTAGTCCATTTATGATACGGAGTGACCAGACCACATACTCTTGGGCATGTTATTGATCTTATTGAGGTCATAAGCTAATTCCAAGTCATATCACTTATTTTTAGCAACTAGGTGGATAATACCCTAGAGATAAATGAGGTATTGTTGTAGGTAGAGGTGTCAATTTGGGTTATCGTGTTGGATTCGTGTCGGGTTGGAAACGTGTCGGGTTGATTTCATCTTTCGTGTCGGCTCGGGTTGGGTTGGTCGGGATACTGTCGTGCCGGATTGAAAAAGTGTTAGTTTTTTTTCTCGGGTTGGGTCATGTCGGATCGAGTTAATATCGGGTTGGGTTACTTTCGTGTAAAATTTTCACTCGGATTAGGTCGGGTCATGTCAGAATATTATCGAATTAGATCGGATCGGGTTATTGTCGTGTCATTTTTTGTACTGAAGTTTTGTTCGGGTATGATCATGTCAGTTATTTTCTATAATGTTTCATATTTGATTCATATATATTTCGGGTTGGTTCATTTTAGATCGGGTTATTTTTCTACCGATTAAATTTGGATTGATTTAGATTATGTTTCAATAATATTATTGTTACAACTGCACTATTATCAAGTTTTATTTTTTTTTAACTTGTAACTTTTAGTTATACATTACTGGAAAACATGTATATAGGCTCGTTATGTCATTGTTGGGAGAGCAATATTGGTGTTAGGAAATTCATAGGCACCGGTAATCTGGTAAATGAAACAAAA
>JAULKM010005502.1:0-15121 GCA_032355605.1 Rubia tinctorum | reverse complement strand
TTGAAGAGTGCTATTGATGAATTGTTTGCAAAGCATAAATTATCACTGTCGAAGTTGAGAGGTCAGGGATATGATGGAGCCTCAAATATGCGAGGAGAGTATAATGGATTCAAAGTTTGATATTGAAAGAAAACTCATCCGCAAGGTATGTCCATTGCTTTTCTCACCAACTTCAATTGGTAGCTCTTGTTGTTGCTAATGATAACTGAGATGTGTGTCAGTTTTTCGTTTATCTTGGTATGATTGTGAATTTATATAGAGTTTCATGTAAAAGGAAAGATATGCTTCTTGATTTAAAACATGCTAGAATTGTAGATGGATTAGAGAATGGGGATATTGTTAGTGGAAGAGGCAAAAATCAAGAGACTAGTTTGAGAAGGTTGGGGATACTCGTTGGGGGTCACATTACACTACTATTCTTCGTTTCATTGCTATGTGGGATTCTGTTTTGAAAGTGATTGAAAATGTTCACGATGATGGTGACTCACAACTTAGTAAATCTTTAACGATGGGTTTGCTTGAGCAAATGGAGAGTTATGAATTTATTTTTGTGATGCTTTTGATGAAGCATTTGTTGGTAGTTGTAGATTCTTTGTCCCTTGCTTTGCAACAAAATAATCAAAATATTGTGTTGGCTGTGAATTTGATGAATACAATGAAGTTTGAGTTGCAACATTACAGAGACGGTGGTTGGGATGAGTTATTGAATGAAGTCAACACATTTTGTGTTAACCATAACATCTCGTTAGTTAATATGGAAGATAACGGAGAATTCGTGGTCGTAGGAAAATACTTACGGAAATGCAGACCAATGGTAATTACTTTCGTGATAATTTTCTTCAGGTATTACTCTTTTTCTATCTACATACTTTATTTGATTTTATTTTATTTGATTTGTATTTTTTCATTTCTACATGCTAACCTTTTATTATTTGAATACTAGGTTGTTGATAGGATGATTCATGAAATGAACAATCGGTTTCCGGAATCAAACACAGAGCTACTCACATGTATGGCTTGCCTTGATCCAAGTGATTCATTTTCTAAGTTCGATATTGGTAAGTTAGTTCGTCTTACTAAACTATATCCAAGTGACTTTTATGTAGAAGATCGTTCCCGATTTCATCAACAATTTAGTACTTTCATCAACAATTTAGTACTTTCATTAACAATGTACAATTTGATCATGAGTTTTTGGCTATTGAGGACTTTGGAAGTCTTGCTCAAAAGATGTTTCAAACAACCAGGCATACAAATTTTCCACTGGTATATCGTCTTATTGAGTTAGCCTTAGTTCTACCAGTTGCAATTGCTTCCGTTGAAAACATTTTTTCAGCCATGGAGGGAATCAAGACTGATTTACGCAACAAAATGGGAGATGAATAGATGAATGATATTATGACAGTGCATATTGAGAAAGTGATTTTTGTTGGGCTCGATAATGAACCAATTTTTCAATGTTATCAGCGCATGCAACATCGTAGGACACAATTGTCTCCAGTTTTTAGTGGTTCTACTTCTAGCAACACTAGTATTAGAAAGTAGTTTCTTATCCAGTGATTTGTCGTACTTGTAAATATCTTAATATTATGTATTCATATTATTATGTAATAATTGTTCGTTATAATTTTGTTGTATTAAGCGTGCAAAAAATTTTATACTCTCTTTTTCAGCCCCCCTTGCCGGAGCTCCTGGTTCCCCCACCGATCAGCACCAAAAAAATACTACACACCGTTATATATTCTTATGTAGTCTCTCTTAGTTAAATAATCTCTTAGAGTTTTAATTTAAGGTTAAGAACCATGAGTATTGACTTTCATCAATACTATGACCAAGTATTAAAAAATACTTACAATATCAACAGCGACGGCCCTGTCCTTCGAGTCTGTATATGCGCCCTTATCCCCCAGCTTGTTGGACTTTAGGCAGACCAATGATCTGTCAACATTGAAATTCCTTGTACTCAACACCTTCTTAATTCCCTCCTCCGTGAAGTCCTAAGCAGCAAGTTTAGATGTCTTTTTTTCTTCCAAATTCTCGATGATCTTTGTTCAAGTAACCTGGTGACCGCTCCTATCAGTCCGATGGGTATATTTCTTCTGCGTTGATTGGGAGCTAGCTGTCCCTCGGATTTTCTATCAAATCAAAATAAGTAAAGTAAGCATTTTGTAATGCATATAAGTAAAGCATAAGGATGCAATTGTTAAGACACGAATGTTCATAAACATGTTACCTCAAATTCAGGTGTAGTCCTCATTTTGTAGAACTTATTCCACTCCTCCTCTTCCATCCACTTGTATTTTTCCCAAGGTTTTGCTTTGGAGGTGTTTGTGCAGTCAGCCATCTTATGGATGTATTTTGTTGCAATTTTCACTTCCAATTTCGTTGGTCATTTCCCGCTGCAACAAAAAAACTCCCTTCAATTTTTTTGTGCTGTGTTGTAGTCAATTTTTGCTCGAATTTAAAGCTCGCCTGCATTGAATTTAAAAAATAAATTACGTAAGCTAGAAATTCTTGAAAATATTTGTTACCAATGGTTGTCAAAAAACTAATGGAAAGTATACATTTTTTGGTATGAATGAATCTTACCAAAATATCCTTCCATGCCTCCTCCTTGGTGTCAGCGGGGACGTTATTCCATGGTATATGAGTCCCGAACTTGATACGTTGCCAAAATGCATAATTACAATATGCAATCCACACGGTCCAATTCTTTGTGCAGAACATGTCAGCCAGGTTAAACTGAACCGGCACGGGATCCCTGTTCTATGCTAGCATCACAAATTGACATGTGGTTATACCATGTTCCTTGCACCAAGTCTCAATTTCAAAATTTTCAAAGGCTTTCCCATTCTTTGTGCCCGCCTTTGATACATCATCTATTGTGAGCTTCTTTCTCGAGCATTTTTTTACCGGAGACTCCTCGTTCGTTGAAGAGGAAACTATATCTTTAGTCCCACTGGGTTCCTCAATTTGTATGCTAAGGGGAACGGCGGGTGTAGCGGGCTCACCAGACAAGATTTTCCGTTGTGTCTCACCCCTCTTCCTCTTGACGATGCCGGTGCCTTTCTTTGATTTAGGAGGCATCAAGAATCCACAATACAAAGCCTTCAATAACGCAATCATACATAAAATATTACAATCCAAATCCACAAGAACCACATCATTCCAAGAACTACATCAATCCAAAATCCACAATAACCACATCAATCCAAGAACAACATTTATCCACAATCTACAAGAACCACATCAATTCAAGAACCAATAACACATTCCATAATCAACAATTTTCATACATAAAAATATGCAATCCACAATCTCACAATTTTCATACATAAAATTTCACAATCCACATACCACAAGAACCACATCAATCCACATTCTACAAGAACCACATCAATCCACAATCCACCAAGAACCACATGAATCTATTTGAACTCAATCCATAACAAAAAATAATTACATAATCAAAGAACTCAAAATACTACCAAAGTTATCGCCTTCCTATCACCTTCCATTCCAATCCACAACCAATAAATACACTTTTAAAATATACCATTTCACCCCAAAAAGTTGTTTAGTCAAAAAAATATACAATGTGATGGAATCCTTTACCACGATACACATAGAGTATCCACTACAATGACATTTTAGTTCTATGAGGCAGTTCATCGAACATGATATGCACATATAGTGATTCAAGTTGAGAAAGGAAATATCCCAAACTTTTACACACATGCAATGGCAAGGGGATACTTACCTTTGATTCTTGTGACCGCTTGCACTATAGAGAGGCCGGAATGAAGCCGAGAACCACCAAAAAGGAAAACTCGCAGAGCGGTGAATAAGGCATCGGTTTGAGGGAGAATTGGTTCGGTTTTTGTTCCTAAAACCGCTTTCCCTTGAATTTATATACTCAGTGGGGGTTAATGTGGAATTAATTTGGAGTTATCGAGAGTTAATGATGGGTGAGACGTGGGAGGGATGGCTGTTAATGGTGGTAGGTGATGAGGAACCGCCGTCAATGAAGATGAAACTGACGGCGGTTCCAGAAATTGTGCTTTTTAATTAAGAGTAATAGCACCGGTATAAGTGAATTGATACCGCTTCCTATGGTAGAGCATAAAATATATCAGTGGTGAAGTATGGAGCACCGGTATAATATCGGTGCCTATGCAAAAATACCGGTGGTGTTGTTTGATAAAAGCAGTTGCACAAGACTGCTTTAAAGCCACTTTCTTTGTTTCTAGCAGGGGACAGAGAGCATGTGGACAAAATGTTTGTCTAAGTGCTGAGCACGGGTATCATAAACGGTGCCCAAACGAAATATACTGTCGCCTTTATAGTATAACGCAACTGCACCAGGCTACTTTAAAAAGATTTTTTATTTTTAGCTGTAGACAGAGGCAAAGGGTCAAAATTTTTGGCTAAGTGCTGAGCACCGGTACAAAAATTGGTGCTCAACAAAAAAAGTACTGAAGCCTTTGTAGATTAACACAGCTGCACCAGCCTACTTTAAAGCAACTTTTTGTTTCTGGTTGTGGACAGAAAGCAAAGGGTCAAAAATTTTGGCTAAGTTTTGAGCACCGGTACCAAAACTGGTCCCTAGCCGAAAGTTACCGGCACCTTTGTAGACTAACGCAGCTGCGACAGGCTGCTTTAAAGCAAATTTTTTATTTCTCGTTGTGGACAGAGAGCAAAGGGTCCAAAAATTTGTCTAAATTCTTAGCACCGGTATGAAAACTGGTTCCTTTAAATTCCATACCGATGCCTTTAAAGTTTTATTTTCCCGTCTTTTCTTCTCGGGATTATTTAAACATTTTTGGTTCCCTAAAAAATTTCTAGTATCGGTAGTATGTTCCTAATACCGGTTTAAATCTTTTAAGAAACTTTTAAATGTTATGATTTGGACCCCCTTACTAATTAGGATTAGTCGGATGACTAAATTGATTAAAAAATTAATTATTGATCATATGTACAGTATATAGATCATGGATTTGGGGTGAATTGTTTAATCAAAATATGTTGTAATATGTATGTAGTAAAATTATGTTACGGCCCAAAAAGTTTTTATTACTATTATGGCCATGAATTACCCATTCAAGAGTAATAACTCGGTTTATAAAATGCATGTGTACATGTTTGAAGAATAAATTTGAGAGAAGTGTCTTCTCGAGGCCAATTTCAAAAATTATTGCAAATAGGCCCTTCTATGAATTTTTCCGTTTATGTTCCCTTCCGTTGCTACCCCACCCATGATTTTTCATTTCATTGAATAATTATGGTAAAGAAAAAAATCTTCATTTTTAAATCTATGATCAAAACCGTTTGAATACGTTCCAGAGAAAATGATGGATGCATACGTAGTGGGAAGTACGAGGTTTCGAGAAGGTTAAAGAAGACTTATTCGTAGCCGATCATTGATACTAACTTGGCGTCTAACTTGTAAAATACATCAAGGGGTTATTTGTTCTATTAATTTTGAGCGGATTTCAATTTGGAGCCACATGCAAACTTTTTTACTTTTTGTACTTTGGTCCCTCCTAGAAAGTTGGAATTGTCGAAAGCTAAAATTGGTTAAGCATAAATAAAATTCAATGTCTGGGAGGTCAACTTTGTGTTTTAGACATGGTTGGGTCAAAGGAATGACCTCGTTTGGGAACTTTGATCGCTACAACAAATTTTTGAAAAATTACATTGTGGTCCCCCGCATGTGTTGCAACAACGACCGTTGCTCCAATGCACTTGATTTTTTTTATTCTTGGTTTTTCAAATGAGTTTATAATAAATTGAATTATATTTTTATTCTTGGTTTTTGTAATTTCAAATTACAGTGCAAAAAGTGGTAATAATGTGCCTATATGTTAAATACCGGTGCATATCAATAATATGCCGGAGCCATTAATTGCATAACGCAGCTGCGGCAGGCTTCTTTTTTTATTTATGACTATGGTCAAAGATCAAGTACTTAGAAACGGTATATCAACCGGTGCCTATGTTAATGATATCGGTGCAATTGTTGAAGAACGCAGCTGCGTAACGCTGCTACAATGCAGATTTCAAAATTTTAATTATAAACAGAGAGCAAATATCATAAATTTTGTCTAAGGACTGAGCACGAGTATGTCAAACAGTTCCAATGAGAACTATACCGGTGCAAATTTTGCATAAAGCAAGTGCGTCAGGCTGCTTGCATGCGGATTCTCGATTACAAAATTTGGTACCTCCTATGAAGTTAGACTTCTCGAATTCAAAATTTATGAAACTAATAATTCACCTACCCAACAATAAGATATAATTAGTTACTAAAAATTTAATTCCGCAATGTTCACAAAAACTTCACGATGCAATGTGACCGGAAATATAGTCACGGAAGCTATTCCTATTCTGGCCCTTATTGGTCATTATTATGAGAATGATGTAGTTATATAAGAGCTGTAAATAACTACACCACACTCATAATAATGACCAAGAAGTCGCGGTGCCGGAATAGCCACCGTGAAAAATAAATGAAAGTAGGGTTAGCAAAATAAATAATTATACATCAACAACGTAAGTAATTTTTAATTTCATGAATAATAATGCGAAAATGCCTCCTCTTCCTCGAAGGAAGCCATTTTGTTTGATTCATGTGAAAACGATCCCACATGAATGTCTCCCGCGACGTCATTGTCGCTCTGTGACGAGAAAGGTCGGATTGTCTTGATTGCATCTGGAAATTGGTAGCTTATCACTTTCCCCATATAGTAACACCATCTTCGCTGGAATTCAAAATCCATCTACAAATTTTGAAAATGTGTCTCCAGTGACGAGACCCTAGATTCAATCGACGGGGAAGATTGCGATGGTCCCATCGTGCAGAATGATTCAACGGCAATCTGCATCATCAGGTGGCCAAAGGTGTCGTGGTCATAGTTCTGTACACCCGCTTTTGAACAGAAAGATGAAACAAGGTTGCAAAAACCATATGATCCTATCTTCTCCATGTCCTCAATCAGACTCTCAAATATTCTTTCCGCAACATTCCAACGTAGTTTATTTTGTATTGCATATAACTTGATTATCCTACTCTTGTGCACTTCGTTGTTCACGGTTATAGGGTCAATAGAGAGCTACGAAGTGATACCACGCATTCATTTCCAATGTTAGTGATTTCTTCTAATTTTTTGTCCAGGAAGGAATGATTAGAGGGTCGACATTGGTACCTTCTCTTGTGACACACCGAACGATTTTTGTCGCTATTTTTTCGTTCAAATCATCATTCGCATTGATAAATGCTTAAATCTTGTCCTCCCCTTCTTGTACATTTGGCAATCCGTACAAATCATTGATAGCTTGAGGAATTAGAGGGACTTATTACCCCCGGCATAGTACCTCATATGTGCTTATTTGACACCTCAAATTTGCATAGAACTCACTTACGATGGTCGGGTTGAAAGCAGGAGGTGTGGCACAAAGTTTTTTCCATCCAATTTTTGAATAGTTTCTTGAAAAGGTGGATTTCCTTCTATTCCCCGTTCTGGATAATGCTTCCGCATTCTGTAATTTTGGGCCAAAAACCTTGCCTCCTCGGACACAAATCTATCTTATAACTGCTTCGAGTGAGATCCGCAAGAGGGTGACGCTAACATTTCCTTTCTAGGCCTCTTACTTGGGGTTTTGGGGGGTCATCGCTTATATTCACATACAAGCATTTTTATCAATCACCTTGTATGCAAAGGGAATGTACTCAAAGTTCTAACAAATTAAAATAACTTGAAACATCTGATTATCAGTATAGTATCTACCACACAAGGGATCATAAAAATAAATGTAATTATTGCAATTAGAATCACAATTGAATAACAAACTAGGGAGTATGATATGAGCTTAGCAGTTCATGATTATGTTTTTATTGCAAGTACAAGATTCATGATTAAATTGTATTATAAGATCATTACAAGATTAAAGGGAAAATATGATATTACCTTATGAAGCACAATCGAAATGATGTGGCAAAGAGGGTTTTTGGATCTTTGATGTCAAAAGCTTTGTGTGTTTGTATAATAAAGATAGTGTTGTTGCAAATTTAGTTTTAAAACAGGTAACCACACCTTAGCACCGGTATAAAACCATAAAAATACCGGTTCCTCAGTTGATTATACTGGTGCCCTAGTATTTTGAGGCAGCCTGACGCAGCTGCTCTGAGACATTCTTAAAATATTTGAAGAGACCATAGAGCAAGTTTCAATTTTTTTTCCAAAGTCTCGAGCACCGGTACATAAATCGGTTCTTCTGTTGAATATACCGGTGCCTTAATATTTTAAGGCAGATGCTTTTATGCATTTTAAAAATATTTGAAGAGACCAGAGAGCAAGTCTGGTTTTTTTTCCCTTAAGTATAAGCACCGTTATGTATACTGGTTCCTCTGTTGAATATACCAGTGCCTTAATATTTTAAGGCAGGCCGACGTAGCTGCTTTAATGCATTTTGAGAACATTTGAAGAAACTAGAGAGCAAGACTGAATTATTTTTAGTATCAAGCACCGGTAACTAAACTGGTTCCTCTATTGAATATACCGAGGTCTTAATATGCCGAGGTAAATAATATATTTTTTAAAAATGGAGTAAATAATGGAAACCTCTCATAAATTAGGACTAGGATTGAGAAAATTACTGAAAAGGGTAATAGTCTAACTAAGGACAAGGCACAAGTAGCTTCTGGAACGCAAATTGGCTTGGAACATAACGGTGGCAGATTTTATTCATAATAAGAGACATTACCTTACCCTATTGGAGCCGCTCTTGGCAACCAACATTTTCAATCTATTGCAGGTTGTTGAAATCACCTCCTTGCATGAAGATGGGCTGATCTGGGTGACTGTTCTGGGCAGGGAATCATCAGAATTTTCACGCTAATGACTAGTAGTATATGGTTGCTTTACTTCAATTGATTCATCAAATTCAAAAAAGAATGTTTTCTGATTCTAGCAGCTAGGCCTCTCGAGGCACCGGAAACTGAAGCAACTTTCTGGAGTCAAATAAAGTCAAAGAGTTCCACTGATCAACTCAAAGCAACTGCCCTATGCAGGCCTGTGGTGCACAACTAGTTCTGAAGCACCTGTGATTCGTGTTTTTGTAATAGACTATGATCTGCACCTTTTAATTTAGATTGGTGATTCTATTGGAAATCTGGCCTTCGTCACGCTAACACGTGGGGTGGAGGCGGAACACCTCTCTAATTCATATCACATGCATCCATCTTAGCATGGATACGAATCTTCTGTACTTTGTTTCAAACTAAGTTTTCAAATGCTAGGGATGCCTAATAATATCCCCTTCCACTGGGTGGAGGATTTAATTTTAAAAAATAATATGCTCAGCACACCAAAAAAAAAATACTATACATATAAATGAAATAGTTAGACATTTAATAAAAATATTAAATATAAACATCAAATTAGAATGGTTAAATAAATGCTATAAATACACATCAAACATTAATAACACAAGTCAAGATAATTAAATATCACACAAAAACACTAAAAATAGACATAAAAAATTAAATAGTTAAAAATCAAATAAAAATAAGGGAAAAGTACAAAAATGACCCTATAAGATTAAGAACATGCAGATATAACCCTGTAAATTTTGAAAGTACAAAACTAACCCTAAATTATTGTAAAATAGTACAATTATACCCATTTTTCCAATTCCGGCATTGACTCAATGAAGTCAACGGTTAACCAAATATGAAAAGACAAAATACCCCTTTACTCAAAACTAAAAATATAATTGACAAGTATACCCGGGACTTCTTCTTCTTCATTTCCATCCCACCCATTACCCACCACCGCCCCGCCGCCGCCGAAACTCCAACCCACTGCCCACCTCCTCCTCTCAAAAACCTTATCCTCGTCGTCCAACCCCACTTTCTATCTCTACCTCTCCCTCGCCACAACCTCTCCCGGCGCACCACCACATCCACAAACGATATCACCTCTCCCTCGCCACCACCTCTCCCCGTGCACCACTACAGCCACCAAAATCTCCCGAAGTCAACCCGCCTCTAAGATCTCCAGCCCTAACCCGCCCCATAGCTCCCCAACCAGATCTCCAGAAACCCAGCCCCATAGCTCCTTAACTCGATCTCCAAAAATCCGATCTGCAGAAACCCAGCTCCATAGCTACATAACCCGCCTCTTCCGCTAGCAAAATCCAGATGTCCATGCCTCCAGAATCACCATATCAGGAGAGATGGCATTGCACAATGGGGGCAGCGAATAAGCGAGAAGATACAGCGATGGGAAGCGCTCCAATGTGCAAGTGCGGTGGCGGTGCAGATAGTTTGTTGGTTTGGGGGCGTGAGAGGTGGCGATGTGCAAGGAGGAGAAACTAGCGATGTGAGAGGTGAGGTTGATGAGGGTAAATAGTGTCCTTTTTATTTTATTCAATTTTTGAATTTTAACTCAAGGGTATAATGGTCATTTAAACCATTTCCACCCAATTTGATCTTTGAATTTTCGGTCAACGAAGTTCAGGGTTGTTTATGGACTTTCAGATTTTACAAGGTCATTTCTGCACTTTCGTCCAAAACATAGGGTTAAAAATGCACTTTTCTCTAAAAATAATTAAACATCAAAAGAAAACATTAAGAACATCAATCAAAATAGTTAAACATTAAATATAATACTAAAATGCGCATCAAATTATAATAATTAAAAATCATATTAATGCAATAAATATATATCTTAAATTAAAATGGTTAAATATTAAATAAAATCACATCAAAATTTTAAAACATCAAAATATGCACTAAAATGTGGCACTAATATCGAAAAAAAGTAAACATTAGTATTAAAATTAAGAAAACTAATTCACATATTGAAACATCAAGGCATACAATGAACAAAAATACACATGTTTTAAAACATTAAAATGTGCACCAAAATGTGTACAGACATAGTAAAAAATAAAACATCAATATTAAAATATTTATATAAAAAAACTAATTCACACTAATGAAACATTAAGAATACATTAAATAAAAATCTAATATTAAAAATAATAAATATCAACATTAATTTTTATAATGACATGCTGGTAAGCTAACACATTATAAAAAAGAAAATAGAAATTAAAACTTCATAATTAAGATAGTAAAATATTCCAAACTAGTGTCAAAATAAGTAAAGTGTAGAAAATTTAACATATAAACACAAGATTTTACATTATAAGATCAAATTTTGGCTTTGAACACATTATAATAGTGAAAATTGACTTTTAATATAATATCACAAGATTTGGTTGAAACATCAATTTTGGTTATAAGAACTTGCGGATTTTGCAAAAATGAGGAAAATATAATCCACGAATTTCTCCGACCAATATTCTTGACTCGTAAAATTCTTATGACCCAAAATTATTAATTTTTCAATTATTTATCCCCCGTATTTGCACCCATCCGTCCTCAGTCCTTACTATCCCAAAATTTCTTTAATTATATTTGGAACTCTACCTCTAATAAAACTTCATTATATTGTACATTAATCACTGGTCTCACTATGAGACTGTTTTATACTACACGTTGTCTAAATAGAAATAAGAAGCTTGTCCATTTAAAAAATATCAATTTTTTTCTTTATCACTAATTTGTCTTTAATATTTAATTTTTATCTTTGAATATATTAATATACACACTCCGTCCCACCTTAAATTGCACACTCCTTTTTTGACACTATTCTCTATTAAAATTTGACCTCATATTTGAATGTATATATGTGTGTGTATGTGTGTGTCTCTGTCTGTGTGTCTGTCTCTGTCTGTGTGTGTTAGCAATAATATTATCGTATGTGATATTATTGAATTCATCATTACAAGTAGTTTCTAAATATCAAATTTGTATTTGTCGTTATTATACGTAGTTAAACATATTAATGGTCAAACATTTTTCTTGAAATGCGTGCTTATGATTGATATGCAATTTAAACCGGGACAGAGCCTGATAATGATGATTGATATGCAATTTAAATTGACAGGGAGTACTATGATTTGTTAATATATTGGTTGATTCAAAAATAAATTATACTCCCTTCGTTCATGAATAATTGCCACATATACATAATTTGTCTCAGTATTTTATGCAAGTTGATGTGGGAGACAATAATCATGACAAAGTAGGGGTATTTTGGGATAACGGTGGGTCCAACCAAAAAGTTGTTGAAATTAAATAAGATATTCTATGAATTTTACAACATAATGTTTTACCATTTTGGGTAAGATTAAAATGTGTGAGACGCACAAAAATAGAAGTGAGCCAATTATTCCGGGATAGAGGGAGTATATAACTTTGATCCCCCTATACTCCCTCCGTCCCAAGATTGACACTTTTTTTCACGATTTTCAGTGATCTTGTTTGATCATAACATCTCTAACTATATATTAAGGACCTTGAACTCCCTTCATCTTCCCCTTTTAGTCTCTTATCTTTTTTTTAACACTTTTGGCCCCTCAATTATCAAAAGTGCCAAGTCACAACCCTTCTGTGAGGTCAAAAGTCACATTTGGTCAAAAAAAAGTTAAATTTAAGGGCAAAATGGTAATTTTCCATTTTCCCTTTTTTCTTTTCTCAATTTTAAATTTTCTTTTCCCATTTCCTTTCTATTTTTCCTTTTTCCTTTTTTCTTTTTCCTTCTTCCATTTATTTATTTCTTTTTTCCTTTTCTTTCCACTTTGATTTTTCTCAACCCCGTTTCCCTCCCACTTTTCACCTCTCTGCTAAGTTTCTCCTCCTCAGCTCCTTTCTATGCCACATCTCCACCTGCCCCTTCCGTCTACTACCCCCACTCCACTTGTCACCACCGCGAGTCAGAATTGGGCCTATCCTCCCTAGCCTATTTCTCCACCACCTCGCCACCTGCCTCTTCCATCCACCACCACCGCTAGCCAGAACTGAGCCTCTCATTCTCAAACCCTTTCTCCGCCACCTCTCAACCTACCTCCCTCCATCTATTACCCCCACTCCGCCTGCTGTCACCGCCAGTCAAAACAGGACCTTGCAACGCTGTTCGCTATTCGACATCGTTCCAGTTCGCCATCGTCCCATTGCTACAACCGTCCCACCATTCGCCGAAGCCATTATCAAAGCCTCGTTCGCCAATGTCACATCGCCCTGTTCCCCATTTCCAGTTTGCCATTGTCCTATCGTCCCGTTCGCCATTCACCGAAACCCCCGTCATCGTCGTCCCACAATGACAGAAACCCTGGACCTCTTTCCCCTCGTGCCACCACAATAGAAACCCTGGAAGCTGATATTCCGCTGCGGTCGGAGTGAGTACATACGTGAAATCGGAGTTGAGGGATAAGAAAGTGATATGATGAAGTGGAGGGGCAACGAAGTCGAGAGTGGAGCGGAGCGAGAAGGGGAAAGGTGAAGGGTAAAAGAATAAGGAAAAGAATAAGGAAAATGGAAAGGAATAAAGGGAAAGAAAAATGGAATAAATAAATAGGAATAAAGGAAAAATAAAAATGGGAAATGACCATATTACCCTTAAATTTAACATTTTGACCAAATGTGATTATTTAACCAACAGAAAGGCTGTGACTTAGCACTTTTGATAATTGAGGGTCCAAAAGTGTTCAAACAAAAATAAGGAGCTAAAAGGGGTAGATGGAGGGAATTCATGGGCCTCCCAAATTTTTCGCCCTAAAAACAGCAATACAAATATTTTTTTTAAAAATACAAAAATCAACTAATTAATATCAACCCAAATCTAAAAACATCAATTCCTGTCACCTAAACTTCACCCAGAAAATGAAAAACGTCAACATAAGAGAAAAAAACACTACAAAAAATCAACCTATGTCGCCCAAAAGTACAAACATCAACTCATATCACTTAAAACTCACCGAGAAAATGAAAAACATCAACATGAGAAGAAAAAAGTTTAAAAAATATCAACCCATATAACCCCAAAAAAACTACAAAACATCGACTCATATCAACTAAAACTCACCCGGAAAATTAAAAATATCAACGTGAGAGAAAAAAAACTAATAACATATGGTACCTCAAGAGTATAAAGTATTCACTCAAAAAATTATAAAACGTCAACAATATTTTTATTTAAAAAGCTACAAATTTCAACTTATATCACCCAAAAGCTACAAACGTCAACCTATATCACCCAAAAGCTACAAACTTCAACTCCTAACACCTGAACCTCATCCGGAAAATGAAAAACATCAACATAAGAAAAAATAAACTACAAACATCAACTCCTATTACCAAAACGACAACCGAAAAATGAAAAATATCAACATGAGAAAAGTTTTTTAAAAATTACAAATATCAATCCATATCACCAAAAAAATTGCAAAACCTCAACTCATATCAATTAAACCCCATCCGAATAATAAAAAATATCAACATAAAAGAAAAAAATCTACAAATATCAACAAAAATGTACAATACCTAAAGAAAAAAAATTCTTCAAAAAAAGGACCAAGTGAGATTTGAACCTAGGTCACTAACCTTAATGTGTAGAGTAATAACCACAACACCAAAGACTCTTATTAAACACACACTCAATCAAATAATATTAAAGCTCAACATATAAATCAAGAACATAAATTATTCAAAATAAAGGTGATAGAGAGATGCAAACTCCATACCTTTAGCTTCTAAATTAAGAGCACTAACCACTAGACCAGAGAACATTTATTGATCAAATTCAATCAAGTAAATGTTAAACCTCACCACATTTCTTCGAAAAAAATAAAACACAAAATTAAACCTCACCTCTAAGATGCCGAAACTCAACTCCACCACCTCTGTTACCATCTGCCGCTAGACGTCTTCGTAAATCCGACTGCGCATGAGATGCACGCGGGTGCATCTCACGCGCCTTCTCTCTTCACTGTTTTCGTCATCAATCAAGAAGCGCCGCCTTCGTCCTCGCTATAGCAGCGCCGCCTTCATCCTCGCCATAGCAGCGCCGCCGTCGTCCTCGCCATAGCAGCGCCGTCGTCGTCCTCGCCATAGTAGCACTGTCGTCGTCCTCGCCATAGCAGCGCTGCCGTCGTCCTCGCCATCGCAGCGCCGCAGTCGTCCTTTCCATAGCAGCGCCGCTGTCGTCCTCAC
>JAULKM010005492.1:0-15122 GCA_032355605.1 Rubia tinctorum | reverse complement strand
TGTGAGTGAGATATATATATATGTGTTTATATATATATATATATATATATATATATATATATATATATATATATATATATATAGGAGGGTTCAAGTGAGACAATCTATTTATCTGAGACATTGATGTTATGTGAGACAAAATCTAAACCATCCAATCAATTCATCTAATGGCTCTTAGATGGCTCTTATTTACCTATACATTTGATTAAATTAGCTTTGTTCCGCTTCACTGTATTCATCATATGAGCGTCTCATCCAATTAGTGCATCAGAGACATTTGTAAGATACTGAATATTTGTCATAAACCTCCCAACATTCTTGGGCAACAAAGTAATTATAAATAAAGTGAGCCCAGATGATCAATAGAATCCTCTCGTCCATAAACTTGTCGAATTTTGCACTATGAATAGTAGAAATAGCTACTTGTGTTGTTAAGAAAGGGAAATGCTCTTCGATTTTTATTTTGAACCATGCTCTTCGATTTTAGTGTAGTCAGCATTCTTAGCTCTCATTGTACATTTCTTATAGAAAACAACATCTAAATCAACATCCCATAAATTTCGATGATAAAAAATTGCAGTGAAATTTATAAAATCATTATTTTATATTTCATTTTTATACTTATTTTTCTTGAAATACCTGAGGATTGTAGTTTAAACACCAAGTTATTTTTGTACCACACATACGTTATAAAATAAATACTTATTAGTTACATATGAAGCACTTACAAGTAACAATTGAAGCACCTACGTGTTATACTCTAAGCACCAAGTTATTTTCATAGCACACGAAAGTTATAAAAGAAGCACATACAAGTAATATTTGAAACACTTACAAGCGATGGTTGAAACACCTGCGAATTGTAAATTAAGCACAAAGTTGTTTCATAACATACAAGTTATAAAGTAAGTACCTACAACTTATATTTAAAGCACTTACAAGCGACGTTTGGAACACCTGCGAGTTGTACTATAAGCACCAAGTTGTTTTCATATCACAAAAAAGTTATAAAATAATCACCTACAACTTACATTTGAAGCACTTACGAGAGTTGGTTGAAACACTACGAGTTGTACTCTAAGCACCAAGTTGTTTTTGTTGAACACATAAGTTATAAAAGAAGCACATACTAGTTACATTTGATGCACTTACAAGCGATTATTGAAACACTTGCGGCTTGTACTTTAAGCACCAAGTTTTTTTCTTGGCACATACAAGTTATAAAATAAGCACCTACAACTTATATTTGAAGCACTAACAAGCGACGTTTGAAACATTTTTGAGTTGTACTCTAATTACCTAGTTGTTTTCATAGGACAAACAAGTTATAAAATAAGAACCTAAAACTTACATTTTAAGCACTTACAAGCGTTGGTTAAAATATCTACGAGTTGTACTCTAAGAACCAAGTTGTTTTTGCAGCATGCACAAGTTATAAAAAAGCATATACTAATTACGTTTAAAGCCCCTACAAGCGATGGTTGAAGAACCCACGAGATGTACTTTTAAGTATCAAAAAGTTCGTTTCTATAACTCTTATTTTTATACTTGGTACATCTCTTGTTAAAGGAGTGTCCTTGCCTTTCCATTGCATAGATCATTGTAATTTGTAATCAAGAATAGTAAAACTCTAACAGAAAATGCATTACCTTTTCTTATTGTATTAGTTTATGTGTGAATTCTATGTAAATATTTATGTGTGCATTCTATGTAGTGTTAGTTTCTATACATAAAATGCCTTGATTCTGGTTTCAGAGAAGACCGGTTTATATCTCCATTAAGACCCTACTCATAATTTAGGTGCTAATAATACTAAGTTGAATCTATTCCAACACTTTTACAAGTATTACCTTAGGTGATGTTGCATTAGATCTAACCTAACACTATTTAAAATTTCGGTAACACTTTTCAATATTTATGTAATATTTTTCAAAGATTTAAGTAACAATTTATAAGTTATTGTAACATTTTTAAAAGTGTTGCAAGAAAAGTGTTACATTAGCCTTAGTGTGTAGCAGTATACGTTTCAACAAAAAGAAATAATTCTAGAAATATTCATACATTTCAGAGGAGATTTTTCTTGTTTAGTAAAAGATTCTTAAATAATATTTTTTTCGTTAGGACAGTTTATCGATTCTTAATTGGATCAAATTGAAATTGATTAAAACATGAACCGAAATAAATAAAAATGATGAATCGAGAATTTCATCATTTCTAAAATGATCATATATGACGGGAAAAAATTAAATCACTCATGATCCAACTTGTGAAAGATTGTTATCTTATGCTAAGAAATTATCCACGGGTCACTTTTTATCCAACCAAACTCAACCCAATAATTACAACCTAATTTTATCCATTAACCCAATGGGTAATTATCCAATGAGTTTTATCCAATTAGTGAAAATAGTAAATGGGTAAACTTTATCCATCGGATGACCAGATCCGTTTGACAATCCTAGCTGCATTGATCTGGCAGCTGCCACATTTGGTCCTTAAGCCGTCGTGTAACCAGGCTTTGACCGATCAAGATTTCGATCGAGTTTGTCCCAGCAAACTGCGATTCAGGGACAACCATTCATCTTTATCTTCTTTTTCTTAGCCGGTAGGACGATTGAACTTCCTCTCTGGCGCCTTTGTTTTTATACTTTTCAACCGCTCACTCATATGTATCGTTGTGGCGATAGCAGTTGACATACACTAACAACCCAATTTTTTTACTTAAGGTGTCCCACTGGGAGTGCCAACTAGATGTATCTCAGAGACACCGTTGTGCTTACACCACTATATTCCTAGTGCATCCTACAAGAAAGAGCTCACGGAGTGTTTCGAGGGAATAACTCTCTGACGGTCTTGTCAGTAATCTACAAATGAATAGTGAGTGAATAGTATATATGAAATATGATGTGACAAACCTGCTTTTATATGATGGCCTATCCTAGGTGGGTTTAGAATATTATTTTCTTGTGATAGAATATTAGGGTTTGACATTTGAGCTTATTATCATATGAGCTTATTTAGCCCAACAAAGGGCATAAACGCACTGCCTAATCGTGGGCTGGCCTTGTCGAGCCCAGGTCTTGCACGCGCCTGGCCCAGATACTATCAGGTATGTATTCACGATAATTTATAAGATACTTGGCGATGATCTCTACTCAATCTATTGTACCAAAGTTCTACCATACACATGCATTTCAAACCTATACATTTTGTAAATAGACATCGTAACATACCCAATCAATTCCCAAATCACAAAATTCATAGCAATTAACATGAATAACATACTCACAAGTTAAATGCAAAGACATATTTTAGGGAATGATAAAACCATACCTCACTAGTATGGAGAAGTACTTTATAGACTACCCATCCACATGAACTACCAATATCTTTTACTTGTGCCAAACCAAGAGTTCTATTTCCCCCAAATCTAACACTCTTTTTCATTTACTCATTTTTTAATTTTAATTAAAAATGACTAGTTCTGTTAATTCTGATTCAAAACTCACTCCCATGTAAACATTGAGTTACATTATCAAAAAATAACTCCCAAACTCATAAGTATGTCGTAAGCATTTTTGAAATTGAAAGTGTGTTGGGTGTTAACTTTCGGAACCGAAAACAAAATCAGCTCTTTGGATATGGGCTAATAATAGGTTCCGAGTTTGTAACAATCCTCGGGTATTACTTCCAAATTTGTAACCTAGAGCTATCAAAGTTACTTTGTTAGAACCACCTACGATTACCCTCAATCAAAGATAGTTCTAAAAAACAAAGGCATAACCGCCTTCCATTAATTTCAATTAAAGACGATTCCTCAAAATTCACGTTTGTTCGCAAAATCACCGCCTTAAAAAAGGGAGAAGGAGCCGAAACACGTAAGTTCCAAATTCAGAACCTCTTTCTAGTGGCAACTCTTCTAAATTCACGCAGAACCCCTTCTATTGCTGCCTTTAATGGATGTTTCACGAGTGAGTTATGAGACGACAATCAATATTTTAAAAAATATTTCTTTTAAATTAACATAAAACTCAATATAAAAATATACAGGATGACAAAACATCAAAACTTCTTAATTTAAGTAATCAATCAGAAAAACATGATGTTTAATTAGATCTTTGCTAACTGTATGCACAGTTACAACTCATTATCTTTTCAAAAACACATTCATACATTTTAAAATAATCTTTCCACACGATTCAATCCTGATATCTTCAAAATTATCTACACTTGTAAACCACGTATTAAGTTATACCTGTAATCTTGTAGGTTTTATGCACGATAAACGAATTATATGTTAAAACCCGTTTTTCTTTTCGTAGAACAAAATTATTAATCATATAATAATTACTACCTGTCTTAATCTTAAGAATCTCCCACATGTATTACACATGTAACCATACTTAGACTTAGTGTTGCAAAAAGCAATGTACAATTTTGCACTCCTTCGCACAATTCAGACCTAATCTTGGGCACCTATGTATAGTATGTTGAATGACCAAGTATTATTGCGAAGGCACCTTGGTGATTAAGAAGCTTCGAATCAGAATGACGTTGACTAAAGTGCAAGAGTATATTGATGAACAGATATATAGTGGTCATATATGTGTGTGTACAGACATGTGTGTACACGTGTGTACAGACATGTGTGTGTATATATATGGGTGAGTTCAGCAGAGACAACCTATTTATGTGAGACTAGTATGTTATGTGAGACAAAATCTCAGCCATTAAATGTGTCAACTCATGGTTCAGATTCCCTTAATACTGTAGCCTTTTTAGTTAATCTATTCCATTAATAATCGAGATTGTTTCCTCCCGTGATGGTGTGTGTTTCTTTATGCGGTAGAGTTTGGCTTCAGAACAACATCATGAAGCTTCAAAACATATGGTGGGCTTGTCCATGTGGGCTTCATGAAACTCATATTGGGCTTGTCCATGTCCAAAAGATGCTCTGCATATCTCATCCGGTTGTTATCATGGGTAGCATTTTTTTTATACAAGTGTTTCTACTATAACTTCA
Organism: Rubia tinctorum; assembly: GCA_032355605.1. Taxonomy (NCBI): domain Eukaryota; kingdom Viridiplantae; phylum Streptophyta; class Magnoliopsida; order Gentianales; family Rubiaceae; genus Rubia; species Rubia tinctorum. The sequence goes on along the minus strand of JAULKM010005492.1, from coordinate 10,099 downwards.
ATCACTTAAGTTAAATCACCTAAAATTTGTAATTTAACCAGGTTGAAGTGTTTTTCTCAAAATATTTTTATAGTAACTTAAATTTTTAAAAGAGGCACATACAACGTATACTAAAAGTTGTATTTTTAAATTTATTTTCATAATATATCCAAATTATAAAACAAGCACTTATGTGTTACACTTGCATCACTTACAAGCTATGATAGAAGAACCTATCAGTTGTATTTAAAGAAAGAAGCACATTTAAACTATATTTGAAGCACTTACAAGCTGCATTAGAAGAACCTACTAGTTGTACCATGAACCTATTTTATTTTTATGTTTTTGTAGCACGTATAAGTTGTAAACAAAGCACGTACATGTTACCATTGAAGCACTTTCAAGTTTTAGAAGAAGCCCATACAAGTTCTACTATAAGCACATGAACTTGAACCAATTCCAAGTTGTTTTTGTAGCTGGTCAAAGTTATCAAGAGGTCACTTACATGTTACACTTGAAGCACTTCTAAGGTGTGGTTGAAGCACCTAAAAATGTCTTTTAAGCACCATGAACCTATACTAATTAATTCCAAGTTGTTTTGTAGCGTGTCCAAGTTATAAACAAACCACCTATATGTTACACTTAAAGCACTCCTAAGGTGTGGTTGAAACACCTACAAGTTATTCTTTAAGCACCTTAAAGGTGTATTTATTCCAAGTTGTTTTTGTAGTACGTCCAAATAAAAGAAGCACTGATAGGCTAGAATTGAAACACCTACAAATTGTGGTAGAAGCACCTTCCAGTTGCTTGAAGAAATAAAAACCTACATGCTACATTTGAACCACTTACAAGTTGTGGAAAAAGCAACTACTGGTTGTACTTTAAGCACCATGAACCTATTCTATTTTCAAGTTTTCTAACACGCATAAGTTATAAAAAAAATCTACATGCTACAATTGAAGTATTGCAATCTATGGTAGAAATACCTACAAGTTGTATTCTTAGCACCTACAAGCTATAAGTGAAGCACCTACAATTTACAGTTGAAGCACGTATAAACTACTAGTGAAGAACCAACAAGTTATAGTTCTAGTACCTTTCATCTATATTTTTTCCACATTGTCATTGAATGCATGGTTTGTAGCTATTTTTGTAAGTTGTGCTATGCAGTTTCCTTTGGTAGATAATTTGCTCTAATTATTCATTCGTGCACTGCACAAAATCTTTGAATTTGGTGCTCTAAAAATCATGGAGCACAATTTTGCCCAAAATAATAACAATAAATATCCATCTAAAATAATTATAAGACCAAAAAAAGAACCTTCATCAACCACTTCCTTTGCTTATTTGATGAAGAGGAACGATTTATTTGTTTCAACATACACGCAACACTTGAGAACGACAACCTTCAATAGTTTTTTTTACTATTTTGATGACACAATATCATATTCCCAAGTGCCTAATTTTCAGTCCAAATCAAGCCTTCCACTTCCAGAATTTCACACATAAACCAGTAGCAAGTCTCTTTGATTTTGAGCTCTGTTCTCCATGGCTCGGGGCGCTGTGTAAGGAACAAAATCCAGCGTTAGAACTTGGAAGGAATTAGCATGCCAAGCAAAGTTAAATTTGACGGTTCGATTGGATGCTGATTTGCTATATTGAATGAAAAACTTGAACAAATATGACAAAAAATTGTGAACAATCATGCATGGTGAAGTTGACTAACCTGTGGCAGTAATCACTACTTTGATATTTGCATATTTTGAGAGAGCTTCCATGTATTCCTCTTTGCTCATGTTGAACAAGATGCATTCTTCTATTAGATGCTGCACATGCATATCACCATTCCAATCCCATATGATAACAACATTCTTAAAGAACGCAGAACAAAAAAAAGACAAAAGTACCGAAAAAGTTCCTACATGATAATTCAAAACAAGTTCCGAAGACCGATTTTAGTAGCAAAGAACACAGAGGAAATCTTGAATTTTAGCCTTAGAGTATATGCATTGCAACACTACTATCACCTCTAAATCCACTAAACCTATAGCAACAGAGAAAATAAAAAAAACATATCAAAATACTAAAACTATTCTTCATCAATTCAAATCTAACAGATGCATTGCTCACAACTCGAAAGCTCACAAAACGCACATACAAGGAAGGTGAACATTCCCTTTTAAAAAATCAACTAAACATAACAATCAAAACACGCTTCACATACACACTTTAGTAAAAGAAATCATAACAGAACTTTTCCACGTATGCTAAAGCAAGAAATTGGATTTTGATTCTAATTTCAAAATCGAACACTCGTTAAAAGAAAAAAAACTAGAGTAACATCAAAATTAACAGAATTGCCATTACTAGTCATATCCTGACATCGTTTACATCTACAAATCCAAAATAGGATGAAAAAAAAACAAATCCGCACTTGCAATAACTGCAAATCCAAAATTCAGTAAAAAAAGAACCCTACTTCAGAGTTTCAGCATTCGAACCCATACTCCTAAATCTTAACTTCTCAGTTGTAAGTAAAAACAAGCATTTATAGCAGTCATCAAAATGAACCGCTATAGTACTTCATATCCACACAAAGTGGTAGTGCGATGCGTGTAAAAAGAAAATGAAAATAGCATAGCAAATCGGGCGAGGGAGAACATACTCAAGCTTTCAAGCATGTCCAGATGCTTCCCAATAAGATTCTAATGCAATATATCTAAAAAAACATGGTTCAGCATCACAAACCCTAAACCACACAAATGGCCCAAACCAGCAAACAAGCACACATTTCAGAGCAGTAATTAGGTTGGATCATCTGGGAAACTATGCATATAATTAGAGAAACCTGAAGTTTTCAAAAATCAGGAACCCTAACCATTTACTATAGATAGTACAAAGTCAGTGTTCATATTCATTTCTATCTTCAAACAAGAACATTAACCGATGCATAAACCCTAACACAAATTTTTGAGATTAGATCGAAACAAACAATTGCGAACAAACATAATGATGAAAAAATTGACATTCAGCAAGAAAATTAATATCAAATTCACAAATAATTGTAATTCAAAGAAAGTGAAACCTTTAAAACCTTAGAAAAGTGAAGGAGAGGAAAGGTTGAGACAGAGGAAGGTGGAAAGTGGCAGGGGGAGGAGAGGAAGAGGTTAACGGCAGTTACGAAAGAGAGGTAGTCTGCAGCGGAGGAACGCCTGGAGAGGTCAGTGGGAGCGGAGGAAGGAGAATAAGGGGTTTGAGGAGGAGGAGGCGGTTACCATCGCTAGTCGGCGGAGGACGACAGTCGATGGCGGAGGAGAGAATTTCATAATATAAATAATTTTTAGTGTATTTTAGTTTTTAAATCAAAAGTATGCTTTAATTGAATTGAACAAATCTAGAGCGTCCAATAACTTAATCCTATGGCTCTAGTTAAATCCCGTGTGACTAAAAATATATCGGGTAATGCATTCAAATTTTGGATGAAAATAAAAACCTTCATCGCAGCCCCCAATTTCTTCTCTTTTCTTCTTCACTGCGACCCTATTCCTCTTCACTACTCTTTATGTGCCCAACTGTAAACTAACGACATCCGTATATAATCTTACCTTTTTGTAAAGAAATAAATCATATAAATACATGCGTCACTTTGGAACCTGTTTTTGAAATTGAAAAATAGAAATATATGGAACATCCAGATACAAGCAAGCCTTCTTTTTTTTTGGTTCAAAATATGCATTTTCAGTCACAAAAATTTGGAATATAATTAAATTGATCAAAATTGATGGATGGCATTGAATACATATCACGTACAACAAATCTACCATTTCATAGTCAAGGCAATGGTGGCTTCATAAAGTTGAACTTGAGTGTGCTATGAAACAAATTTGGTTTTTAGAATATAACTCGTAGGTAGTTCAATCATCGCTTATAAGTTGTGGTTGCTTCAAATGTAGTTCATAGGTGCTTCTTTTATAAGTTATACATGCTACCAAAATAACCCTTGCTTAGAGTAGGTGATTCAACCACAACTTGTAAGTGTTTTCAAATGTAACATGTAAGTGCTACGAAAATAACTTGTTGCTTATAGTATAACGCGTGGGTGCTTCAACCACCGATTGTAAGTGCTTCAAATGTAACTTGTAGGTGCTTATTTTAAAACTTATATGTGCTATGAAGATAACTTGTTGCTTATAGTATAACACATATGTGCTTCAACCACCGATTGTAAGTGCTTCAAATGTAACTTTAGGTGCTTCTTTTATAACTTATATGTGCTACGGAAACAACTTGTTGCTTATAGTAGAATGCATAGGTGTTTCAACCAACAATTGTAAGTACTTCAAATGTAACTTGTAGGTGCTTCTTTTACAACTTATATGTGCTACGAAAATAACTTATTGCTTATAGTATAACGCATAGGTGCTTCAACCACCGATTGTAAGTGCTTAAAATGTAACTTGTAGGTGCTTCTTTTATACTCCCTCCGGTTCTCTAAGAGTGACACCCTTTCTTTTGGCACAAGGATTTATGAATGTAAAATTAGTGGTTGAGAATTCATTGAAAGAGTAAAAAGTAAATTGAGTGGATGAAAACAGCCTAAAATTTGCTAAAAAGGAAAGTGTGTCAATGTTAAAAAATCATCCAAAAATAAAAGTGTGTCAATGTTAAAGAAGCGGAGGGAGTATTTTTGTGAAATGGATAATTAGGTGAGTTTTATTTTTGCTACTTCATCCGTAATCAAGTTAAGATTTAATAATTCATTTAGTTAAAATTTCTTAATTTTGATCATAAAATTTCAATTGGTGTAAAAGTATATAAAATTATACTCCCTCCGTCTCAGCAGTAATGACATTTTTTCTACGGTTTTCTATGATCATATTTGACCTTTAATATATCTAACTACATATACCAATTCTATATAAAAAAATAATATTTATAAAATATATGTTAACATTCAACAATATCATATGATATATTTATTTTATGTATATTAATTTATATTTATGGTCAAACTTTATCAAATTTGACTTTTAAAAAGTAAATATGTCATTACTGGAGGGACGGGGGAGTAAATATTATTGTGTGATACTCCCTCTGTTTTATTGGATGTGACACACTTTCATTTTTAGCTTGTTTCTATGAATTTGACACACTTTCTTTTTTAGCTTGTTTTTATGAATTTGACACACTTTCCTTTTATGCCAATATTTCTTTCAATTCCATCCACTCATTCTAGTTTTTACTTTCTAAATTCAATTTCATCCACATATTTTATTCACCTAACTCCAAGCACCTAACCCTATGGTGTCACATTCAACGAAACGGAGATAGTACTTTGTTAGATTTGCTATAACACATAATCTCTCCGTCCCAGTTCAAATTGCACAGAATCTTTTTCACGCTCATCGAGAAACTTGTCTAATCGTTAATATGTTTAACTACGTATAATAACGACAAACAAAAAGTTACTTTTGAAAAACTACTTGTTATGATGAATCCAACAATATCACATACGATATTATTATTGTTTATATATTTACTCAAATATGCGGTCAAAGTTTGATAGAGAATAATGTCAAATAGTAAGTGTGTAATTTGAGATGGGACAGAGGGAGTATGTTAAAAAATTATTGTTAATGAGAGATATTAAAGATTACATTTTTTTAGGTCAACTGATAAAAGTCAAAGTGTGAAACTTGAAATGGGACAAAGTGATTATATTATTATTCTAAATGGCTTAAATGGTATTAATCACTTTAGATTTAGATTTTTGGTTTACACAAAATCTTGTTTTAAATTGCGTTATTTATAGATTGAGTCATTTTATAGTTTATGAAATTAATGAGACGATATAAGATTAATTTTCATTTATTGCAATAAAATTTCTATAATTTTTAAACTCTTTGAAAATAAAATTTTAAAATATAAACAATTATAATTCAATCTTAAAAGTTATAGAAATAATGTTTTTTTATAATAGATTTAATCGTTAGGCTCTCTTTGATTTACGTTTCGGTCGAGTTTTAAGTTGTAAATTGTTTAATCATAAATGTCCACCAAGAAAACCCATCACTAATCACGTGTTAATTAGAGGCACGGTATGAAATTTAATTTTTATCCAAATTCATATTGAAAATTTCGGTTGGGTTGTGTGGAAATAGAGATGGGTTAATTCTTAGAAAATGTGGCATTTTTTAAGATTATAGAACAACCATTATAGTTTTTAATTTAGATATTGTATCGTAATTTAAATATTCTACATTATAAAATAAATACGTAATAAGATAGATTTAATATGAAATTAAAATAGTATATTTTATGTATAAGTAAAATATTGAAGTTGAAAAATACTAAATTAAAATGTATGATACTCCCTCCATTTCATTGGACGTGACACGCTTTTCTTTTAGGTTGTTTTTGTGAATTTGACACATTTTCTTTTTATGACAAGATTTTTTCAATTATCTACTCATTATACTTTTCACTTTCTAAATTCAATTTCATCTACGTATTTCATTCACCTAAATCCAAGAACTTAACTCTATAGTGTCACATCCAACTAAACGGGTAGTATATAACTTAAAAAGCTCTTCAGTTGCTCCATAACTTTAAAAAGATCATTGTTCAAAATACCTCATTTACAGAATGTCTCCTTAATAATAAAAAAACTCCTCTTGAAAATGTCACATAGTTATGCTTTTTCAGTACTTCAAAATTTAAATGCTACTTATATAATATAAAAATATGTAAAATTGGATTATTGATGGATAATCATTGATTCTAAAGTTCATGTGTATGAATTGGGCTAAGTTAGGGCGAATTGAGTTTGTTTTAGTGATAATGTACACTTTTCATAACAAATAACTCGATGATTCAAATTACACCCCTATCAATAAGTTGCATCGCCCACCTTCATTTCGTCTACGACAATTTTTGTTGTATCTGAAAGATCCAATTTGACATTATCTTCATCACCAAAGTTGCCTTTTCTCTCCATCTACATTGGAATGCTTTGATCTTCAGCTTAATAGATTTTGTGGTTTCATAAAGAGATGCATGTGAAGAAGGGAATAAGAAAAGGTGTTTTTTTATATGAGAAAGTTTATCGGAGAAGGCGTTCTTTCCATAAGATTATGTATAGTTCACAATGATTTTTATTTTAAATGTTGTAATTTTTTATAAAATTTAAATATTATATTTTAAAAGTTAAAATAAGTAATAATGTGTATTTGAATGTGAAAATAAAAATATATATAACATAAAAAAATATCTTCAAAATTTCTAAATTTAATACTCACTCCGTCTCTCTGTTTCTGTCTTACCACAAAAATGTCATTTTTTTGTAAATTCATTAAAATAGCATAGAAATAGTTTGTGAACAAACAATTATTTCAATTTTTTTTACATTCAAAAAAATAAGTGACTTCTCCATAAACGTATGTCATGTCCCTAAACTTATGTAATTTAACAAATGTATTATATAAGGTAAAAAAATAAGCGACATGTTTACAAACTTATGGGCATAAAGCCTACCAAGAGACCAACTCTTTACGTATTTTAATTGGGATTTTTTTTTATCTTTTCAACTTTAGTTTACTTTGACCAACATTGACACAATATTCAGATCAACTTAAATTTTACGTATATACTTTTTTAAAAAAATTGAGATTATTGGGACACATATCAAGGAAATGAGAATTATTAAAACACAATTTTCAAAAGAAAATATGCTATTCCATTCGTCTCAGACAATTTTGCACATTTTGATTTTCGTCAGTTGACTCAAAAAAAATTGATTTGATATTTATAATTGTGTGTAAATATAATTTATGAAAAGTTGATATTTTAAAAAGAGCAAATGAGTTCGGTGATCCTTTAACTATCACGATCGTCCCCCCTTTGGCTCTCTAATTTTTTTAACACTATTAACCCCTTCAACTTGCAAAATTGTTGAGCCATGACCATTTTTTGAGCACTTGTGACCCCCTTAACCCTCTAAAAAATCAGCTCATTTGCTTATTGAGAGCCTAAAAGTGTTAAAAATAGATGGCTGGAAGTGGACGATCGTGATAGCAAATGTTTTAAAAATACATGTTATTCTAATTTATTTATCTATATAATTTTGAGCTTAAAGTTAAGCAATTTTAACTAATTGAATAGTTAAATTGCATATTGGACTGGAGATCAAATTGATTCTTTTATTAGCTATTGGACTAGGGATACGTTTGACCTTTGCCAACCTCACTGTTCTGAACATCTTAATCGGAAGTACTGAACATGGCTAATTATGAAATTAGCCTAAAGATCTAAACATCCCAATCGGAAGTCCTGAACGTGGCTTATTTTAAAATGGACGAAAAGGAACAAAAACTTTACCAGGAGAAGGAGAAATACAAACCCAAGAAGCAAGAGCATAATTTAATAAAGTTTACTCTCGTGATCACCACCACCTGCATAAAATTCGCCCGCTCTTTCTGACTGCATCAATCAATTAACAAAAGGAGGGGAAAAACCCAGAAATTGCTTCATTTGATCTTCGTTCAATTGGGCCTGTTTTCGTGTTCCGCGAGCTTTTGTGGGATTGAAAATGGGGGCGGTGAATATCTGGGACGCCGTGGAAGTGGCGGAGGGAGCTCGGGACAGCCACTCATCGAACCTTCCTTCGTCTTCTCTCACCGTCGACCACTCGCTCTCTCCCCCCGACATGAAGCCTCGGATTGTGTACGCTTTCCTCTCTCTTTCTGCCAAGGAATCTCGGGATTCGTTGTTATTGATGCGATTCATTCGTCTTGATTCTTAGCTTAGTTCAAGAAATTGATTGTTATTTCTGTTATTGGAAATTTATAGTGAACATGTCCTTTTTTGGTATGAGCAGAGAGTTGTGCAAGGATATGTTCACGAATTGGGCCGGTTTGGATGAGTCTAGCTTCTCTGTCGAGACGGTTTCGGGTGGCATAACAAATCTGTGTAGGACTTCAATTTACCATTTAATGGGGCTGATTTTGTTTTTCTAATATAACTATGAGAAATCTTGTGTATTTATGTGTTCTTGGATCTTTTAATTTATTTTTGAGAGTTCTAGCAGAATATACCTGAGCGGAATAGTGTGGTTAATTGCAGTGTTGAAGGTGTCTGTTAGAGAAGAAAAGGGAGATGTTGTGGATTTGACTGTAAGATTATATGGTCCCAACACTGAGTATGTCATAAATCGTGAAAGGGAGCTGAAGGTCAGTACGGAATGCTAAAGCTTCAATTCACATGTAATTATGCTAAATGCATTGTGCAGTTTGAACTTAAGAGCTAGTTTTGTAAGAAATATTAGATTAGCATCCCTTTTACACATCGCCATTATCCTGATGTCCCTGTAATTCCTCGCTAATTTACTCTCTGCATTGTGTTTTTAGGCTATCCCGTATCTTTCCGCTGCAGGATTTGGTGCAAAGTTACTTGGGATTTTTGGTAATGGGATGGTGCAGTCATTTATTAAAGCACGAACACTAGTTCCACAAGGTAAACCTTGAATGTCGTTTGATACTCCTACTATCATTCTGCAGATAATGTCAACCAAACTGAGCACTGTCCTAATCTTTGTAGACTAGCTGTAACTGATTTAGTGATTTACTGAAGAAGATTAAAAGAAATAAACGAATTGAAGACACTCAGTTGCCGGAAATCTTGGTTTTTGTGATCTTCTGTAGTTGTAGAAATTCATTCCTTCCGTTCCGTAATCAGAGTCCCATTTATAATACTATCTAGTTCAACTAATGGGACAGAGGGAGTGTTTGTCCAAATGGAAGTTAGTTAATGAAAGCAAAGTTAGCTCTGAACTAACCAGTTCCAGGTTATTGATTGGGATGCATCATAGTGCTAGATTAATACTTTAGGTGGCTTGAGAGATTAGCTGATCCTTATATGTTTTTTGGATGGACGAGAGTTGAACCTTTTCTGACATTATATTGAAACTGAGCAATCATCTGTTTTTTCATCTCTCTGAGTTGGAGGTTTGTAAATTGGCCAATTTGGTTTAATCCTTGTTTTCATGTTTCAAACTTTTGACAGATATGAGGATACCAAAGGTAGCAGCTGAAATTGCTAAACAACTTCATAAATTTCATCTGGT
>JAULKM010005482.1:0-15122 GCA_032355605.1 Rubia tinctorum | reverse complement strand
TGTTTTGTATAACCTTTCAATTTGTATTGCGTCTTACACTATTCATGCGATTGGGATATGAAATTCATAGCTGAATGGCAGTCCCGAAGGTTATTACTAATGATCACATAGCTAAACTTTGATACCGATTGTCAAATATTGATAACAATTATTATTATAATTGGTTATCTAGCTCACTGCGCATCGCGTGGTGACTCCTTACTAGTCTTGGAAAAGCGGTAGTGTGCGAAAATTCTAGTCGATTGGAGAAGCGGGCTTCACAGCAAACCAGTTAATGACTACTCCAACTAGTAATGACATATTTATTTTTTCAAAGTCAAATTTGATAAACTTTGACTATAAATATAAATTAATAATTATATCATGTGAGATATTTTTGAATTCATCTTAACATATATTTTCTAAATATCAAGTTTTTATGCAAAATTGGTATATTTAGCTAGAAATATTAACGGGTCAAACATGATCATTGAAGACTGTGAAAAAGCAAATAGGTCATTACTGTTGGGACGGAGGGAGTATTAGTCTATTACAAGCCCGAATATTTTAATTTTTTATCTAAGGGGTATTTTGGTCATTTTAGTTATTAATCAATGACTGAATTCTTTGGGTCAACGCCGGAATTAGGCAGTTTGGTTCTATTGGCGCAAAATTTTCAAAAGTTAGGGTTATATTGGCACATACAATAATTAGTTAGTGTTAAATTGGCGCTTTTTGAGATTGAATGGTTATATTGGTACTTCAATTTAAAGTTACGGCTATAAGTGTATTTATTCCAATGGATAACTTACTATATTATCTTTAACCTTGTATTAATTCTAATTAATTTTTAATTGTATAACTTCAGTCCTGACTAATTTTTAGTTCCAAAATATCTCCTAATCTTTATAATATCATCAACTACCTAATATTCTTTCTACGCCATTATTTATCATCCACACACCAATTATTTTAATGTCAATCCAATAAAATGTTATTTTGATGTTTGGAACATAAGGCAGCTAGATATATTTCATTGTTACATCTCATTTACTTGAGTATCGTTGAATGCATTGCGATCAGAAATGCATTGTTAGATACTATAATTATTGACCTATTTATTTTTTCAAAGTCAAAATTTGTAAACTTTGACCCTAAATATCAATTTATATATCTATTGATAGAATGTAAAACCCACAAATAATTGTGTCTGTGTGTATTCATATATATAATGAGTACAAAGGGTATACAAGACAGAATCAGATATGGAAAAGGATATGTACAAAACCAATCAGAATGGGTATTCTTTTTTTTAACCTGATTCCAATTCATTTAATATTATATTACCCCCCTCAAGCGAAGCGTGGGACTTGTCGCAACGCAAAACTTGGACTGTAAGAACTCAAAGTGAGGACGAGGTAAACCTTTTTGTAAAGATGTCAGCAAGCTATTGATTAATAGGAACATAAGCAACCTTGAGCTTGCCAGAAGACACCATCTCACGCACAAAATGATAATCAATATCAATGTGCTTGACTCTCTTATGCGAAGCTGGATTCCGAGCAAGAAAGAGAGTACTATTATTATCATACACCAAAATAGGTGGCACACGTGAAGAGACGTGCAAATCCCGAAGTAAATTCATCAACCAAGCGAATTTCGCAATAGTATTAGCCATAGCCCGGTATTCTGATTCTGAACTTGAACGAAAAACTGTAGGTTGCTTTTTCGCACTCCATGAAACTAGGTTACCACCAAGAAAAATGGCATAACCGTAAGAAGACCTACGAGTCTCAATGCAACGAGCCCAATCAACATTAGAATAATCCAAGACTGGAAAAGCGGATGAATTCTTGCGAAACTGAAGACCATAATGCATAATGCCATAGACAGAGCGCATAATTCGAGTTACAGCCGGTAATGGTCATTAGTAGGAGCTTGCATATACTGACTGATCGTGTTCACAACATAAGAAATATCTGTACGCATAATGGTCATTAGTAGTGCACCAACCAAAGAGCGATAAAGTGTGGGATTTCCAAATGGCATACCAGAAAACTTGAAAGCTGCGAAAAAGCTTACATGGAATAGAAACCAGCACCAAATTTTGCATTCCGACGTGCAATAAAATGTCCTTGGCATATCTTGCATGTCCAAGGAATAAGCCATCGGAACTACGAATAACCTACAATCCCAGGAAATACTGTAAAGTGCCAAGATGAGTAATCTTAAATGTCTGATTAACCTGATTAATAAACTTCCAAATGAGATGCCTATCATTCATTGTAAGAATAATTTCATCAACATAAACCAGCAAATAGAGTAAAGAGGCACCTTGTGTGAACACAAATAAGTAGGTATTTGCAGAACTGCATACAAAACCCAGGCCAATAAAAAAAGTACTAAAATATTGAAACCAAGCACGAGGTGCTTATTTTATCCATAAATAGCCTTGCATAGACAACAAACATGATCATGATGCATCAAATCTTTGTAGCTAGCAGACTGCTTCATGTAAACTGAGGAATCAAGAACACCATTTAAAAAAAATCATTTTTAACATCAAGCTATCGAAAAGGATAATTTTTGGTAAGAGCTATTGATAAAAACAGTATGAAAAGTACATCCCTTCGCCACCGGACTAAAAGTATGATCATAATCAAAACCAGGTAATTGTTAAAAACGTTGAAAAACTAACCTGGCCTTATGCCGATCAAGTGAAACATCAGACTTGTACTTAATGCGATACACCCATTTTGAGCCAACAACTTTAACATGTGGCGGACGCGGAAGCAATTCCCGCATCTGCTGAGCACGAAGGGCGGCCATTTTGGAGTTTATAGCTGCAATCAATTCAGGGTCTTTGATAGCAGAGTGATAACAGCGGGGCTCGGTCTTGAAAATAAAGAGCTCCATAAACCAGAGATATCATAATCAGAGAAATCCTTGCACAGTAAAGAACCAGTGTGAGAATGAGTAGCCATCATATGTCTTGAAGAAGAGCCTGGAGCCTGGAATGGCTCAAAACACGAGATGAACACCGGCGATGCTGGGGAGGCAAACGTAGGCGACGGTGGAGAGGCAGATGCCGACAACGATGCTGGGGAGTCTAGAATCACCAGAGATATCGGCAATGAAGCCGATGACAGGTTGGTTGGTTCGTAGGAGCGATGCGCGGCTGGTGTCGCTGGCGTGTGAAGCTGACGCGCGGCCAGGGTAGCCGACACATGAATCGGCGGCGGCTACTACATCGTCGGTTGTGCTGGTGGCGTCGGCTGGTGTCGATCATGTTGCTGGTTATCCTATGACAAACAAACACAATTTTCAGAAGAACCCTGAGCTGCCGGTGAAATATGAAATTTTAAATCCTCCAGAATAATGGGTGATTCTGAAGGAGCAGATTGCTCAAACATATCCGATGGAATTGACGAAGACTCTTAAAATGCTAAAACATCCAATGATGAAGAATCAGTAAAAGTACCGGAATGTGTAGATGGAAAAATGATTAATTAAATCTGGCATGACGAGTGATGTACTACTTATTTGTAAGAGAATCAAAACATCTATAACCTTTGTACTGCGAACTGTAACCCAAAATTTACAGGACACAGTCCGATGGGCCAGTTTATGCGCAGTATATGACCTCGAGTAAGGAAAACCACGGAAACCAAATGGATGAAAATTGGAGTAGTCAGGCATAGTACCAAAAATAATGGAGAGAGGCGACTGACTAGATAGAACCAGAGTGGGCAGTCTATTAATGATGTAGACTCCTGCAGAAAAGGCATCATACTGAAAGGAATGGTGAAGGCCAGAATGATAGAGCATCGATAAACCTGTCTCTGTAATATGACGATGCTTCCTCTCCGCACGACCATTTTGCTCTGGAGTGTAAGGACATGAAAGATGATGATGAATGCCCTTAGACGCAAAATGAGTTCGCATGCGATGATTCACAATCTCGGTTCCACTATCATTCTGAATTTTTTTAATGGTGGTAGAAAACTCATTCTCAACAAAAGATTCAAATTGCATATAAGCCTCCACAAAAACCAAACGTGCGTCGCAGAGGATATAACCAAGTAAACCTAGAGTGTTCATCAATAAAAATGACACAATAAAGGTACATGACACTAGAGACAACATGTGAGGCTCCCCATAAGTTACAATGAACTAAATCAGGAATGTGTGGGTTGCGTTTTAAATTATCATTAAAATAAAGACACTTACCTTTAGCCATTTCACAAGAAGTACATAAATGAGGCTTAGGCAGCAAACTAGTAACTGACAAATTACTAGTCTTATTCAATGATGAAATAACATAAAAAGGAACATGCCCTAACCGACTATGCCATAGCTCAAATGAGGTCTTGACTTTATTTGAATTAATAAAAGAAACTAAAACAATACCACCATAATCTAAAATGTAGAGACCTCCCTCACCATGTCCTCGGCCTACGAGCTCCTTGGTAACATTGTTCTGAGTTGTGAAATATTTTCATCAAAACAAAGAACAACATTTAGATTCCTTGTTAACTTTGCAATAGACAAATAAATTATTGGTGATATTTGGAACAACCAAAACATCAGATAAAGTGAGGGAATCAGAAATTTGAGAATTTCCAACATGGGAAATATGCAAAGAAGAACCATTACAAAAATAAACATGACGGTTACCATTATAAGGAGGAACGCTGTCCAGGTTGGAAGCCGAAATAGTCATGTGATTAGTAGCACCAGAGTCCATGTACCAATCAGGAGTGGCATTCAAATGCTGATAATGTTGCTGAGCCGTGTCCACAGAATTTACTTCTTCGCGAGCAACATGTGACAATTTGTAACAAAATTCAGCAAGATGACCGGGACAACGATACCACTGGCAGACATAAATGGGTTGGCCACCTTGTGAAGGAGCGCTGTCAACAACCAGCGAAGGTGTCCGATCGCCGCCCCTCCGTCACCCAACCAGCAACTTTTCCGCGGTTAGCCTGTCTGGACCCCTGGTGAGAAGCAGAAAAAGTATAGGGTACTGGTCCAGAGGTAGATGAGCGAGCTTTGAGTGAAAATTCTAAAACCTCAACATTAGCAATAATGGTGTATAAAGGAGGTAAATGGTCTTTCACCATTTGAGTAGATGAAAACTGTTACAGTTTATCATTCAAGCCACGACAAAATAATAGCAATATCCTCATCATGAAGAGGATGACCAAGAACACGCAGTTCATCTAGAATATCTTCAAAACGAGCATAATATTCTTGAACAGACTGATCTTCTTAACGAACACCATATAAATGATTACAGAGATAAAGTCGACGAGCACAAGAACTATTCTGATATTTAGTGGCTAAAGCATCCCATACCTGAGCAGCAGTGACCATACCGTCAACTGTCGACACTACAGAAGGATTCAAGGATGAAAAACATGGCTTGGACTAGCTGGTCTCTATGAATCCAAGCATCACGAATAACAAAATTCTCAATGAACTTGTCAACGGATTTCTCGGATGATGAGTTCGTAGGTGTAGTAGGGCACTTGATCGAACCATCAACATAGCTAATTAATTTGACAGTTCGTAAAACAGAGATAACCGGAGTATGCCAGTGAGAAGACCATTCACAAAACTGGTAGTAGATAGTGAGTGTATGCATTATAGCTCGAGAGTACCATCTCGATCACTAGACTATAATCTAATTGGCTTGTCGTGTAATAATCATTCATGTTACAGACGATGTTTTCCCTAACGAAGGGAAACCATAGGGAAAACCTCTGCAAACCCTGATAGATGTGCACAATAATTTGTGCGGGGTTGTGATGTAGGGACTAGAGTCGTGTCAACCCTAGATCATCATGAGATGCCAATGCCTTTGCCTCTCTACACCTAGAGATTGGTATCCATAGTGGAGTTTCCATGATGTATTTTCCTTACTCTCATATCTAACGGTTACTTCCTATGCAAGGCATTATTCCTTTAAGAGGGGAGGGGGATTAGCAGCATTGGGAGTGAGAGTTACGGGGAAGGAACTGTGATATCACAAAGGAAATCAAAGTGCCTTCCCTAACTATAGAGGCGGTGTTGATAGCTTATAATGAAGGCTATCATCCACACCATGTGACATAAGCATATAATAGGTTTATATGTCTTACATGTGATAGAATCTAGGATCAAAGTCATTCATAGGTCATTTACAAAAATGTCCCCAAGGTTAGTTTACAATTGTTTAATCTCTCCTGTTTGCATGTTCTTTAGTTTTTAGATAAAACCCTCCTAATCTATGTTTGTAGCACTAGCTATTCCTGACACGCAATCTGAGTGACGCCCGATCGTAAGTTGTGTCTAGTTAACTTTCAAATTCTAGTATCTTTGTGGACATCCCAAACCTTCCACTAGCTACTCTCTAGTAGTTGGTAGTGAGCCTGAGAATGACAATATAAATTTATATCTTTGCATCTAGTGCTATAGTGCTCTCCTATAAAAAGGTTGGTGTTATTGACAACCTCGTGGAGTGCGGATCAGTCCTCAAGTTGTGGAAGATTTTGAAGAAGTGAAAGACTTGGATTATCAAGTAGGGAAAAGGTTTGGAGAGACTAGGAAATATGCTAGGGGTCAATAATGAGGGTACCAATGGAACCAAGACAAAGATGCTAGAAACCAAAATTCTTATGCTAATTCCTTCAACTCCCATTACCGTGACCACCCTAACTTCCATTAAATAGAAGATGATATACACCTAGAAGCATGTGCTGACCAATGCATTTAGCAAACTTATTGGTATCTTTTGTATGGTTGATTTCTTGGTTTAGTTGGGTTTACATCACAAGGGTTTTAGATAGCCTTTGTTGGTTTTCTTTCCTAAATCCCTTATTTTGTAAATTTATGTAGACCTAATGGATGCTATGTTATTACGAGCATCTAGATCCTATTTTGTAAGCTTCGTTGTAGATCGCTCGTAAGCACTTCAGAGTAGAAGGTCATTCTCAAGAAAGGTAGTAGATATTTGTAACCTATTCGCAAGGATGGTAGTAGACCTAAGACCACATACATAATTATGGTAGTAGATGGAAATCTACCGAGGATAAAGGAGTTGAAGCCTAGACAAAGTTGAAGCTGGCACAACCGTGTTCTATTGCACAGACCGTGCCAGCCAAATAGGTGGTGCGCCTAATTAAGTGCACAGGGCGCAAGGAATTGCACGACCCGTGCTTTTTTGTTGGTTCATGTGGTTAAGTATAACCACATGCCATGTACTATTGCATGGCCCGTGCACCTTGGAGATTAGAAATCCAAAGATTAGGCCACATCCCGCAATGTTTTGAATGGAGAAGGCCAAATACTCAGCTCTAGCCCGTGGCCTGAACGGATCTGCATAAGACATGCCATTCAGAAGTTCAAAACACACTCCCAACCACTGTTGCAAGGGTCGTGCCACACGAGCTGTGTACTATTGCACGACCCGTGATGCCGTTCCAACTCGGGTTTCTCTTGATTTTTGGGCATTTTTAATGCCCATTTCCTACCTAATATATAAATAATCCTATGCCTAGTAGGGTTTAAGTTTGGGTATTAGATGTATTTCTTATCTCCTAGTTTCTGAGAGCCGGTAGCGAGAGAAAGGAATAACCCGTCTCTCTTATTTGAATCTTTCTAGTTTTGCCCTAGAGCATTGAATCCAATGGTAAAATTGGGTTCAATACTTAAGGAGTAGTTTATTTGTTTAGGATCTAATCTGTATTCATGATTTGGTAGAGATTTTTTGATATTTTAGATTACCCAATCTTATATGTCTACAAATTCTATGCTTGACTTGTTCCTTACATTCTTGAAACTATGCATGTCAGTTTTACTTTTTGATACACCATTGTAGTATGTAACATGAATCGCGATAGTCTTGTTTCCCTTGGAAGTGTCTGGTTATGATATGCGGGATCCCGAGTCCCGGCTATGTAAGTGTAGATACATAGGCCATGAGCGCCGAATCCACACGAGTGTATGCCTAATTTTGACTAGGTCAGGATTCCCGATTGATAAGAATAATGGTTTATAGAAACTATGGTTGTAGTTTAGTGACCATTGCTGTTTCGACCCCAGAGACATCAAAAGATGCAAATACCTTTGCCTCTGCAGGCTTAGGGAGAAGCATTTATAGTGGAGGCACGAAATATAAGTCTTTAGGGGAAAGAGGAGCGCAAATAAGTTGGACCGCATGATGCATGTTCCCTAATTATAGAGATGGTGTTGATAGGATAAACGTGGACACCTTTGTGTAACAGACATTTGGAAGTGTTGACTATCAAACACACTATGTGACATACACATTGGGATTGGTTTATATGTCTTGAATTTGATAGAGTCTAGGATCAAAATCATATACCGGTCATGATACACAAATATCCCCAAGTGTTAGCTTAATATAGTTTATTCTCTTACTTTGCATGTTTAGTAGTTTATAGAAAACCCCCACCCGAAAACTATGTTTAATACACTAGCAATTCCCAACACGCAATCAGAGCGATACTTGATTGCAAGTTTTTCAAAGTTAGCTTTTGAATCCTAGCATCTCTGTGGATGACCCAAGACTTGCCACTAGCTACCCTTTGGTAGTTTGTAGTGAGTACAGGAGCAACATTATAAATTATATCTTTGTGAAGCGCTCTATGGGTTAATTTATCTCCCGTGAAAAGGATGAGCAACCCCACAGAGTGTGGATCTAAAGACGAACAAGAGATAAATACTTATGGGGGAGGCCAAGGATATAATCGAAGAGGAGTTCCACAACCTACCCAAGAGGAGAAGGCACTTTGAACAACCGCTTGGGGAATTTCAAGTCTATACGTGAGGAATTAATGGATATCATTGCTCAATTCAACCAAGAAGAATGAGATTTTCGCGAAGAGGACAAGGCGGGATATCGAAGAGTTAAGCACAAAGGTGTTTACAAGCATAAAGAACCTTAAATTCCAATTGAGACAATTAGCCATCTCGGTTAGCCAACTCGGAGTACAGGATTTTGTCAAACTGCCTTCCCAACCATAAGTTAATCCAAGGAACGTTAGTGCAATCACATTGCAAAATGGGATGGAGGTTAGGGAGCCCTTGAAGGAAGTTGTTGGTGTGTCCATTTTATACGGTTATTTTGGGGACTTTTTGGATTCACTTTTGTACACTTTTGTTCTCTATATGTAACATTTTTCCTTGAAATTATCTAAGGAGAGTTAAGAGCGACTTTGTATCTTTATTACTTTTCTAAAGGATTTTGTGTAACAAGAGAATTTTTGGAAGACTTTGAAGACTATCTTTGAAGATTTGAACACTTACATGTGAGC
The DNA here is from genome assembly GCA_032355605.1 of Rubia tinctorum. NCBI lineage: Eukaryota > Viridiplantae > Streptophyta > Magnoliopsida > Gentianales > Rubiaceae > Rubia > Rubia tinctorum. Next base: position 5,820 of record JAULKM010005482.1, on the reverse strand, counting down.
TTATTTTGATACAATCATTGAAAAAGGCCATTCACAAGAATGGTAGAAGAAGGAAGGCCACTTACAAAGTGGTAGAAGATAAAGTGAAGAAGGAGAACAAAGTAGAGGGTGAAGAATGATCTAAGTCTTAAAGCAGATTTCCGAGAATGATCGGAGAAGAACCAATCTCCAAGGGTGGAACCATTAGATTCGTCTTCTCGATTGCTATAAAAATGATAACAAGAACTCCCACAACGATCGGAGGAAGTAAAACAAAACTGGATTGATTTATCGTGACTCGCGAATTGTGTGTCGCGACCCATGAATTAGGATTTCCTGGGAGGTAATTTTTCAACACTGTAGCATCGCGGGTTGCGAGGAAAGTGTCGCGGGTCATGAAAATCACCCTGCAACTTGCTTTTTACTCCTTTTTTTCTTGTACTATAGATAACACTTCATCCACTCATTTCTTAGCTCTCTTGGGCCGACTTGGGGGCTCCAAAACCCTAATTTTTCATCATCTTCTTCAATTTCTTCTTGTTTCTTTGTATATTTTTGTTCTATGTTATGGGTTTTGATTATCTAGGCTAGTTTTGTACTTAGGAGCAATTGATTGAAACTTCCAAACCAATGTAGTAAGAACCTCTATTTCACTATTCCTTGAAACATTTGTTATTTAGCATTTATTGTGTTATTAATGTAAATGTTTGTTTCATTTATGCTATGGGTTGCTTGAGAATATGAAGTGTTTGTATGATTAAGTGTTAGGAGGTTAGAGATGTGAACAATTCCTTTAGCTCTTTGACATGAAAATTTAAGAACATGAAATTTGAACTTCGTGTTGGGTAAATGATGTTAATTTTTCTAGATGAGTATGTTAATGTGGTTTGTTATCATATTTGTCCTAAGGTAGCAATTAAAGGTTGAACCTTGAATGTTGATTGTTCTAGGTTTAGTCTAAATGAATGTTTTGTTTGGTTAAATGGCTAGCAATTTGGTAGAATGCTTGTAGTTGTTCTCATATCTATGGTTTTTCGTGTATAATGTCATTGATGAAATATCTTTATGGTCGTTGAAGGTCTAAAGTGAATATCAATGAGGTTTGCAAACGGTTGTTGAACACCTTTGTGAATTACTATTAAGAAGAAATGAATGTCGATCTTCAAAATGAAAGTGATAGCATTCCCCGTAGGTAATGAATGTGATAGAATGAGTGAATGGTTCTATGATCTATAAGAGGCTTGGAAGTGGGAATCAGTTGCCCCATGACTTTGTCATTTGTAGTTTTTACCCCTTTTCATAGTTTGTTGCATGATTAGCATAGTTATTTGACTTTTCTAACTGTCTTGTCTTTAAATTCACAACTTAGGAAAAATTAACTAAAAACCCAACCTCTTTACTTTCTTTTATATATCTATATTTAAACTTAGAGAAAGACTCATATGAGACCGTCTCACCCTAAACTTATGGTGAGAGAAAGAATAAAATAAAGTTTTAAAAATTACAAAAAGTACCCCATGTTATCTCCTAACTTTAAAAAAATGTGTTTAAATCCTCCGTCTCACCATAATATTAGGTGAGACCGTCTCACCTAAGTCTTTGTATTAAACTTATATCCACCCTTATATGCATGAAACCTCAAAAAAATCCTCTTCTTCGTGGACAACCTCGATTCGCCACTATCTACTTAATTGTATTTAGTAAGTATTTAAGGATTATAAATTGTATTTTTGAGAGTTGCGACGACGACCACCCATACGTATAATAACGACAACTTAAAAGTTGATATTAAGAAATTATTTGTTACGATGAATTAAAAAATATTACATACAATAATATTATTGCTCAAATATCTATTCAAAATGGAGTTAAATTTTGAGAGAGAATAGTAATGAAAAAATAAGTGCTCAATTTGAACTGAGACGGAGGAGTAGAAACGATTCAACTAAAGTTGCAAGATTGCCCTGATATAGACCTCTCTTGGCTACCGTGAGATAAAAACTGTATGGCCCACTCGCTTGCAATTTCGCAAAGACAAGTGAACTCGCTCTAAATTCTTGTGCATCACTACCGCCATTCATGTCAGATGATTCTTGACGTTTTCCAATTATTTGAAATGAAAGTTTTTTTTTTCTTTTAAAATAAGCATCCGAACGCCAGAGAACAATCTTCCGGATATAAATTTGATTAAATTGAATATGAGAGCTGAGATAAGATCATATTAATGACTACGTAGGTGGCTTGTCTCTAACGAATTATGAATTAGTTCCATGACTGTTGCTCTAGTTTATGTTAGATGTAAACAGATTTAGAGGTTAATCAATAAATTCACAGCTCTCTACTTTATTATTAGAATGTATATTTGGTTGTGTTGTAATTAATGCTGAATTCAATTCAATTCAACCAAGCAACTAATTTAATTAAAATTAAATAAAATTTACTAAAGTGTATTTAAAATTAAATTAAATTAAATTTTATTAAACAAAATTCACACAACTACAAATTAAAGTTATTATAAAACTCTAAAAATGTTACTTTATATAAAAAATTGCTAAATCCTCCGTTCCAACCCAAATTTAAACACTTTTTGGTCAATTTTTTCAAAACAAAATTGACCATAAATTTCGGAACCAATATTATCATGTTAGATGTTGTTAGATTCCATGCATCATGTATATTCTAAATATCAAAAAAAAATTACACCGTTAGCATACATAACTAAAGTTATCGGTGGTCAAACATGATATGAGAAAATTGATCAAAAAGTGTGCAAATTCATCTGACACAGAGGGAATATATTAGACCTAATACAATACATTTGCAATTATTACCTTATGTGATATTATTATAGATTGAAAGCAATAATTTTTAAATTTTAGATAACAATTTTTTAAAGGTTCTAACAGAAAATTATTTCAATAACTTTAAATGCTAGAAAAGTGTTAACTGAATTGAAATCTAGTTAAGCTAAGTTGGAAAGAATCTAACTAAAAGCAGAGGGTTTGTCTCTAAAATCGACTGGTACAATTTAGGTTATCGTAACACATTTTAGTAATACTTATTAAAATGTTACAATAACTTATAAAGTTTTATTTAGATGTTTGAAAAATGTTACTTAAATCTTGAAAAGTATTACATTAGATCTAATGCAACATCACCTAAGATATTACTTGTAAAAGTTTTATTATAGATCTAATTTAGTATTTTTCGCACCTAAAGCAATACTTTTAAAGTGTTACATTAGTTTTAGTTTGTACTAGTGATTTTATTAATATTATTATAATTTATACACTCTGCAGAGATCAAAATTTGAGCCACCTCATGCAAGGTAGAGCAATTTGGTTTCTAAATTTGTTTTCTTTTGGCTAATCGATATTTTTTTTATTAGTTCTCTAGATAAATTTTAATTTTAAACTCACCACATTTCCCTGAGACAAAATATTAGGAAAGACCGTCTTCCATAATTATGTGAAAAAACGGAGTTTAATTAGAATAATAAGAAGTTAGGGGCTTTTATTCTGCAGTAACGGCAAGTGAAACATTTGAATTTTGATTAGAATTTTACATATTCAAAGTAAACATATAAATTATAACTAAAAATTAAATAGGCGTGTGACTTTATCCAAATATCTTATAACCCAAATTTAACTTGGATTTTAATTGATATAACCGTGAAATTTTCATCTTTTGGTGGTAAAATTACACTTGAGTCCCTGATTTTTCATAACTTGTGGAAAAATCGTATATCAAGAGACGGACTCTTTCCCTAAATTCTAAAATTTCAAAATTCTAGTACTACATTCAGAGATAGAGGCACCAAATTAAATTTTAATCCACCAAATTAAAATTTCTAGATCCGCCCCAGTGTGAGATTTAGATAGATTTGCAGCTTAATTATTAATATTATTTTAATGATTCAAGTGTTAAAATAACCATAACTTTAATCTGAAACTGCGAATTTAACCCTGCAAAACGAGAAAGTCCCAAAAATAACCCTAACTTTTAGATGTATGTGCCAATCAAACCTTGAGCGCCGTTGACTTAGACTGTCAATGGAAATTTTGGCCGGAATGTATTTAAATGACCATTTCCCCTTGAATAAAAAAATAAAATACGAAAAAGCCCCTTATTTTCTTCTTTCTTCTTTCTCCGTTGAATTCCTTTTGTGATTTCTCCGGCAATGGAAACGAAGGTGGTTGGCGTGGAGATGGAGGGTCGGTGCGGAAACGAAGGTGATGGTGGAGACGGGGGTGGTCAGTGCAATCCCAACCTAATCACAATCCGCCAAAACAAAATTCTAGGTTCTGTTCCACGTCCCCAAATCTCAAATGGACCGGTGTTAGAGTTGGAGTCTCACATTGGTGTTTGACAGTCATATAACTCAAAATATAAGATCATGACTTCTCCCTACATAGTACCAATTAATTTTATGATAGGGGTTCATGAATCTAATATGGTATCAGAGCCCAAGGTTGGTCCGTTACCCCTTTTTATCCACATTTGCGCGATGATGTCATGCCGCTACATGTGAGGGGACGTGTTAGAGTTGGAATCCCACATTGTTGGTTGACAGTCATATAACTCAATATATAAAATCATGACTTCCCCCTATATAGTATCAATTGGTTTTATGATAGTGGCTCATGAATCTAATAGTTGGAAGCTGATAGACTCTAAAACCAGGAAATTGGGTTCCATGATTCTCGTGTTTTTAGGGATCGTTTCGTGCTCAATGGTATATTTGTTCATGTCCTCTATTTTACGGCCCTCCCCGAGCTCAACCTTGGAGAATTTGGTTGATTCGAGCAAATTGGATGGAGAAATTTGAAATCTTGGCGGCGACGAGAGTGTGAGTTGCTGCAAAGGGATATAGCATGTGGAGTATAGGGTTCCGACTTTAAGTTTAATTCTTCCCAGGAATGTTATAGAGCTTGCAAAAAGATGTGTACGGGTACGGACTGGCCTTGTTTGTGCAATTCTTGGGTGTTTTGTGGGAAAAGAGAGATTTACGGGTCACATTTTGGTGCATCGGAGGTGGTTGTGCTATGCAAAATGGAGGTGGTGGTGATGGGCAGAGGTTGTGGTTCTGAGCGGTGGTTGGGGGTAAGGGTGGTATGAGGGGTGAGGTGCGGTGGGGGTTTGAGGAAGAAGAAAGGGGTAAATTGGGAATAAAAATTCAGCTCAAATGGGCGAGGGTATTTTCATCATTTCGAGTCCTGTTAACATCCAAATTGATAAGTTAAAGCCGGAATTAGGCCAAAAGGTTATATCTGCACAATTAGTCATAAAATTAGCGGTTATTTTGACACTTTCTCATTTTGCAAGGTTATATTGACACTTTCAACGAAAAGTTAGGGTTTGAAGTGTAAAAATCCCTATTTTAATTTAAGGATAAATACATTATAACCCTAATTTTAGGTTGAAAGTGCAAATATAACCCAACAATCACAGAAAGTGTCAATCTAACCCTAACTTATTACAAATTGTGTCAATCTAACCCTAACTATTAGTTAAATGTGCCAATATAGCCAATCTTCCTAATTTTAGCATTGACCAAAAATAAAAATGATCAAAATACCCCTTAGACAAAAGCTAAAAAATTAATAACATTTATACCCCTATTTATTTCTTCTTTCAGAACCCACCCCCTCATACTCTCTGCCGCCGCCGGAGAGCCACTGCCACCGAGGAACCGCCACCATTGCTTCCCTCACCACTACCGCCACGCCACCCGTCACCACCAAGCCACCACCCCCACCGCCTTCCTCCTCCCTCACCACCTCTCTACAACCACCTCACCACCATCCTATAACCACCTCGCCAACCCTCCTCTCCCCGGGC